>JAGFPH010003468.1:56306-85660 GCA_018207615.1 Philaenus spumarius
CATTCCACATTCAAATGGCTTATTTTAAAGCTGTTGGTAAATATATTAATAATGGAATGTTGAATATCTTATTGGATTCGGAGTTGCTAGCAAGTGGGTCTCTAAATAGATTTCAAACGGGGAAGCATTTTAATAGATGTAAGAGAATCCACCTCTTGATGAGTTTAGCTTTTTCTATGTTACATTTTGAACCCTTCGCTCTGACCGAAAATATTGAGCTCACTGAAAATGATAAAAATTATCTCGTAAGTTTCATGAAGAATCGAACAATAGTACCTACTATCGACCATGTAGAATTATTGAGTATCATTGAGAAGAATGAATAATATAGTGCAAAAACGTTGAAAGACTGCTCAGTATTATATGATTAACGTCAATCTGATAAATTATTACTTGATGGTTACCGCAAGTATATGAATAAATGACTTTTAATTGTTCTAATTTGTGTTACCTAAAGTAACAAACATATTTTTTGTTTTCAACCAACAAAATTATTGTCGTTGGCTTGTACTGTACCACAACAATTTATGCAGGATTGAAGAAACTCATCCTGGACTTCTTGTACAACTTAAAAAAGGTTCTTTTGGAATAAAAAGAACTGACAAGCCATTTTCACGAATACCGATCGATTTAACTCTCAAACAAACAGTTAATGCTGATGCAACTAGTAGATTGACAGGCGTTTTACATTTTTCAAACTCAACTCAGCTCGACAACGCTGGTGCAAAAGCCACAGCATGCGATCTACAGTGATATCACACGTTTTACAACAAGCTGGCTTAAGAATGAATCAAGACATAACTGCTGATCTTGAAAAAAATAGAATTACGAAGAGTGCATCACAGCTACAAAATTTTATCAACAAAACATAAATCCCTTTTATCACCGAATCAATGAAAATTTATTATTTTTAATATCTAGTCAGGCAAATCTGCAACCGAAGGTGCAACAAAATGTTTGTTGGACGTGGAAAATGACAGCGATAGATTGCGAAAAGCATTTATTTCTGGTTTCAGCGAAACGGATACGAGATTAGAACGAAAATATTGAAGAACAAAATTGTAACATTTACAGATTCTTTAAAGAAGAAGCAGGTTAATGTAAATGACAAGATTCAAGAGGTAAGGATGCTATGCGATCTTTTCAGCAGACTTCTTGCTGTTTCTGTCGAACAAAACATCGACCTAGGAAAAGTTTTAACATATCCGTTGACTCCTGTGCCTTTTTCATTGTGTCATTTGTACGGGACACACTGCAAAACCGATAAATCATCTTTAATGAAGAGTTTAGAGGTCACAATAGATCATAGGCGTAACCAGGGTGGGTTATAACCCCCCCATTTTAAAAATATTTCGGACTTTGTTTATATTAAAATAGGTACCTACTTGTTTTCAACACCAATGCAAATGTTAAGCTACAATAAATTATCAATATATTGCTGACATTATCTTTGGTTGAATTGGGCACTGACACTTTGTCTTATATAGATACAGTGTAGTGTATTAAAGTGTAGTGATCTAAAGGCAGCACACAGCGTTTTCCGCCACAGATTACTTGCCGTCGCCTTTATATCAACAGTGGCGCGAAGGAGAGTATTAGAGCATAAACATTCGTCGGAAAAATAAACGATCTGTTTATTTGCCGCTGACGATAGCTGTGCAGCCGCTCGCTGCCATTACAATTGATAGATTTTCCATCTCTCCGCCGAAACAGTGGCGAATGTGACCAAATACATGCCAATTTTCCTTGTTTTAGTATTTTTTTTTTCGTAGAATACTATCCTTCAGCCGCATGTGAAGTTCGACGAACAACGAAACCGACATTCTTAACCTTTTGACTGGTATGAACGTCACTGTTACGTCCGCGCGCCAAGTGGCCTCAACAGTATGAACGTCAATGTCACGTTTTAGTGTTTAACATAGACTGGTATTAATGTTTATGATCCGTTCGTCTCGGCAAACAGACTAAACTGTTCTGCAATCTATCGTCAATTTTTAGAAATATTTGTTTGACTCCAAAGTAATCCAACAGGGTGCAGGAGCGTCTTTAGTCAACCAATGTACAGCGATGTTTGATCAAGGCATTAGCTTATGTTTTTAGTCTATACTCTAAGCTGTGTAGGCTTGTCAGTTGTCAGCTGTTTATGTTTTGTTTGTTTTTATGCAGTACGGCGATTTGGTTTTTGTTTACGACTGTGTTAGTTTGTATTAGTTTGTGTGTTAGTGAAGGTATAGTTCTGTGAATTTAGTAGTTTAGAATTTTATTGAAAAATGGATCAGTTGTGCGATGACGAAATATATGAAATTATTCTAAACCCAGAGAGTGAGGATGAAAGTGAATACGATGACAGTATGTTTGAAGATGAAGTGACATTACCTGAGACTAATGATATCGCTTGTGGTAGGCCTATTTATAACATTTCTCCTGTGAGCAGTATATTTGAGGACAATGAAGGTAGGCCTAGAGTAAATGTAAATATTAGTAATGAGGGCGAAGGGGAGTTTGTAGGCCCCTTTCAAGATGTACATAGTAGTCCTAACCAAGAAGAGGCTAGGCCTAGGCCTATGCCTATAGAGGTAGATGAGGAAGAGGTTAGAAATGTATTTATTGGCCATCAAAATTTATTTGAGTGGTGGGCAGTCAGGAGTGGAACGTTCAAGCCCTCCACTTTTGTATTTGATTCATCAAGTTCTGGAATCAATAATGCAAATATTGAGTTAGGCGATCAATGTACAGAAATTGACTGTTTTCGAGCATTATTTGATTCATATTTAGTTGCCCATATATCCGAAGAAACAAATCGGTACTGTAATCAGTACAAAAATAGTATAACTTTGAAACCCCATTCTAAGGTGAATAAGTGGTATGAAACCACAGTAGCCGAACTGTATACATTTTTTGCAATTATCATGCTAATGGCTCACAACTCAAAAAATAAAATCAATGACTACTGGAGCACAGATCCACTGCTGGAAAGTCCCATATTTCGTAAGATTTTTTCGCAAGATCGCTTTTTTCTCCTTCTCAGAATGCTTCATTTTTCAAATAACGACAATCAAATTCCCGGTGATAGACTACACAAAATAACAACCATCCTTCACTCACTCAAAGTAAAGTTTTCCAAAGTTTTTTCACCATATAAAAATCTCTGCATCGATGAAAGCATTCTGAAGTGGAAAGGTAGGCTACTTTTCAAGCAGTTTATGCCTAACAAACGGCACCGGTTTGGAGTCAAACTGTTTGAATTGTGTGATTGCAAAACTGGTTTTATTATGGATTTAATTGTTTATACCGGAAAAAACACAGCCATAACAATTGACCCAAATCTTGGAATTTCTGGATCTGTCGTAAATACCCTTATGGAACCATTTCTAAACCTAGGCCACACTCTATATGTCGACAATTGGTACAGCAGTGCCCTACTTTTCCAATTCATACACGATCATAAAACTGGTGCTGTGGGAACAGTCAGACTTGATAGGAAGAATATGCCTAAGTTTCCCAAGCTAAAAACTGGTGAGTACCAAAGGCAACATACACCTTTCATTCTTGTTAAAAAGTGGGTTGATCGAAGGGATGTAAACATTATATCGACAACTCACAAAAACGAGTTAAAAGAAAGTGGGAAAATTAACCGTAAAACTCAACAACCAATTTTGAAACCGGCCAGTGACCTGGACTATAATAAAAATATGGGACTAATAGATAAAGGTGACATGCAAATGTCATTCACTGATAGTGCTAGAAAAACTACAAAGTGGTAGAAAAAATTATTTGTACACCTTTTGGACATAACTATTTTGAACTCTTATATATTGTTCAAAGTAAAGACTGGTAAAAATAAGTTACAATTGAGTCAATTCAGGCTAAACTTCATCCGCCAATTATTGGAAGAGTTTACTCCTCAAAGACCATCTTCATCTGGAGGTCGACGCTCAATCGAACCAGCACCTCTTCGTTTGACGGCTCGCCAATTTCCAGACTACATTCCAGCTACAACCCAGAAGGAAAAGCCAAGAAGAAAATGTTTTGTCTGCAAATGGACAACACTTCGACCCCAGAAGAGAAGAGAGACACCATGGATGTGCCGGGAGTGTGACATTCCGCTTTGTATTCCAGAGTGCTTCAAGGCCTACCATTCCGTGAAGCACTTCTAACCAGTATTATGTGTAAAATTATAAGTAACATTACTTTTTTGTTCATAATTTCAGATTTGTAAATAAAATAAGTTTTCAACACTCCAATTTTTATTTTAGTACATTTATTTTATTCCAGTACGATACCGCCAGCGCGTAAGTATTTTATATTTTCAGTAAAAGTACAGTAGGCCAACAAAACATTAGATTACCAAAAAATGTATGATATTATTTATATAAAAAGTGATTTTTATCTAATAAGATATAAGAAATAAAGATATGCAAATATGCCTAACTAAATCATAGCAAAATGAGGTTTTTTAGGTTTCTTGGTAAAAAAAAAAAACACAGTAGGCCTAAACAATTTGTAATAAAAAAATATATTTTACTTTTACAGTTTACAGCAAAGAAAGCTAAAAAACAACAGCAACCAATTAAAAAATTACAAGGAATAAACATTATATAATTAGGCCTAACTAAATCAAAACCAAATAACATTTTTAGGTAAAAAATACAGTATTTTACATTTTTTTTACTAAAAAATATTTTTAAGAAACATTTTACAACAGATAGAATGATAATAGTAATAATAAAAAACCATTTCAATAAAAAAAAAACTCACTTTTTGGGTGACACTTTCTATCCGAAAACCCACTAGTCAAAAGGTTAATAATTGAAAAATGTTTCTTCTAGTTCCTCAAATCGGGAAACACAGTGTAGAATGCTCCAAAATCTTCTCTTCTTTTATTTTTTGTTTGGACGAACGAAAATAAGTATTTTTGCTTCCTTTTCAATCGGCGATTGAATAACAATAAAGCGAGAGTTGTTCTCTGTTCATATCAATCAAACATTAAAAGAAATAATACATTACATAACACACTTCGTGATTAATGAACTAGACACTTCAGTTTAATGAATCCCAATGAGGATTTTTATGAGCGGGGACGGTAAACTAATCCACAGTCGGTAAAAAAAAAACGCTGTGTGTTCGAAGCCTATGAGGTTAGAGGCATCGCACGGAAATATTTGGCGGGGGATGAGTCATGATTGCTATTCTAAATTATTCTAAAGTAGGCCTGAATCATAATTAGAAGTGGAAAGTTATACATACCTGAATCGTTTTAAAGTACTTTTGGGAAGCCTAAAACGTGTTATTTTGCATCTTAATTTAACCCTAGAACCGGCAATTTTAACGAAAATGGATTGTTTGGCGTTTGCAAGCATTTTTTTAAAAATTCGCCAAAAATAGTAAATGAACCATAATTCAAAAGTGTTTTACAGTTTTTTTGTAGAGAAAGGTTCAAAGAATTTATATATTTATGCTTATACATGCTAGTAAAAAAATGATAGATGTAAAATTTACATAGTTATTAGCTCAAGAAGCAAACAATGTTCAGTTACGAAAGGTAAAAGTCAACTTTAATCTACTTAAAAAGTAGTAAATGTAAAAAAGTTTTGTAATTTAATTCTTAATGGAACTGTATAAAAATATTTATCAATTTCAAATTTCTTATTTTGAAAACACCAGTTTTTATGCTCCTACTACAAGACTGCTATCAAAACTTGAAAACTATGCCAAGTTTGAAACGTAATTTAGGAATTTAATATACTTTGCCCAAAAATGAAGTATTATTATAACAAAGTGTAGAGAATAAATCAAAGAATTGGACTGTATACTTGTAAATTATATTCTCATAAAAGTGTTTGACTTAGAATTATTTGAATAACAAAAGCGAGGAGAAATATAGAAAGATCCCACTCATGTTTGGTATACAAAGGTCGGATATGAAGCTGCATGGGGAATAACCGTTAATTTGAAATTACAGCCTTGGTTTGAGAACGTCAATCTCATTCCCACGCTCTTAGATAACAAACCTTTCGAGCAAAACATATTTAGTTTACAGGAAATATTAGCTTGAAGCATTCTCTACACTTACATATCAAAATATGTCTAAAAATATACTTCTATCTCACAGACATCACGTGTAAATTAGTAAGGCTGTTTATTGGTTGGAAAACTGACCAATTTCAAGGGTCTACAAAACGCCCCACAACTTTAGAACTTTTTGTCAGAGTTTTGATTGGATGGCAGTTTTAGATAGGGGAAAGTGTAATGCATCCATCAGTATATAGATATAACTCAGAAAAAATACTGGCCGGGCTGTAGGGGGGGGGGGGGACATAGAACTGGAAATTAACGGTCATTTCGGCGTATTTCATTCGCGTGACATTTGCTTTTAGAAAACTCAAAACTAAAACGATGGTTACGTATGTAAATAAACGTTTTAGAAAGAATTTGTAAATATAAAAATTAAAGTTTAAAACATTACCTTTCCAATGGTGTTTGTCTTTTTGAGATAGGAAGATTTTTACTGGATTAAATATTTGATACAATCACTCGTTACAAATATATTGTCGTAGCCGGGAGTGATCGCACGAAACGTGCGATTTGCCGGTTATAGGATGAAATCCCTCCCGGTTGTTGTAACCCCCCCCCCCCCATACGGTCGTCCTATGCAATAGATAGAGAACCATCTGCACATACGGATGTAGTTCTGATTGATGGATTTTTTTCTACATTCAATGAAGGACGTTCCCTTAACTTTTGGGAATATTTCTAAGAAATTATTGCAAAGCATTGTGAAATTTGATGCACGAAATATTGCAAAAGTTTTTGATAAATATTCCACGCCATCTATAAAAGATTGTGAACATGCACTAAGAGATACGTTGGACAAACGAGTATTATGTTCTTTATAATACCGTGAAGGTTTATAAAGTTAATTCGCTTTTTACGAATTGCTGATATATATACAATATAGTTTACCTTATACAGTAGTCGGAGCAATTCTTGATATTTTTGTAGTTACACTACAGCGCTGTTTCGCCGTTCACAGCCGGCTTCGTCAGGTGTAGGACTCAACACTTAAATAAAACAATACACAATAACACTGAACACACACGATAACACGACACAAAAGTACAAAGTTTTATCGGATAACTCCTCGTCAAATGTTCATGAAATAAATATTTGCGTGGCCACGGCATAGTTACTGTGCTTCCGAACGGTAACTAGCTGCACAACACACGAGGAGGCAGATACTAAAATAATTTTCCATGTTTGCTACATTGTAACAGAGTCAAACATTCTAATAATATGTTCAGACTCGGACATCGTCGTTATAATGTTGGGAAACATGAAAAATTTAGTTGGTTCATCGAAGATTTGGTTGGAAGTTGGAACTGGAAACCATCACAGAATTATAGTTGTATCAAAATTAGCGAAAGAATTGGGTCAACTCCTGTGTAATGCACTGCCAAGATTGCATGCCTTCACTGGGTGCTATTTCAATCCCGCTTTTTATAAGAGAGGCAAAAAAACCAGTGCAATTACTCAGACACAGCTTGTACGTCCAAAATACCTTCGCTGATCTTGCTTACATTACGGAGAACAACAAATGAGCTGTATTTGAAAAAATTCAGGAATTTTTGTGTACTCTGTATGGATTCAAGAAATTAAAATCTGTCAACGAGGCACGATTTGTGATGTTTCCAAAACCTACAAGAGTTAAAAAACGTGAATGATTCATTTCAATTCAAAGTCAAAAATGTTGATGGATCAAGTACGCCGCCTTGTGAGGCTGAATTAATGAACCAATTTATAAAAGCACCTTATATCAGCAACATATGGCGTAATGCGCATTGTAAAATAACTACGACATTATCACCGATAGATCATGGCTGGAAAATAACTGATAATTCTTATGAATTTGATTGGTTCGAAGGTGTCAGTTACCCCAGCTGATTAACGACGTCGTAGTACAAGCTTTACAAGGTAATTCTGGTGTTTAAATAATACTAATCAATTGATAAATCAATTATAAAATTTAAATTATATGAGTTTAATTTATTTTTCAGATAATCAATCGGAAACTAATGCAGAATTATCAGAGCTAGATATTTCCGATGATGAAAGCGAAACTCAGGAATTAGATAATTCAGAGGATGAGATAGATAATGATGAAATCGATTGAACGAGATGATTATTTTTTGTTATATTTCTTCACTTTGTGCATATCAGATACGTTTTTCTGAATCCATGATTTTTTTACTTTGGGGTAATATTACATGAAAGGTATCAAATAAATAAATAAATAGTTTATATACGCAATTAAAATGTTAATCATTAATATAACCACAAATTATAATATCAAATGACATCTATGGTGGTTAAAATAACAATACAGAACTTACAAATAGACCGAGATGCAGTCTGAAACTCAAACGGCGCGCGCGGAATACTTCTACCTGTTTCATCCGACTGACGAGCATTGTTCTCCTGAACCCTAACTAATAAATTGTTTATGTTTAATCCATAATTATGCACCCTCAGACAAAATTTCAAGTTTATTAAACAATTGGCAGCTCATTCTATATCTATTCGGACTGACTGACCAGCTCTGTTCTGTTATATGACTGACTGTAATTTATAACTTTTATTTATATGTATTAGAGAAGTTGTATAACAATTTTCAGCTTTAGCAAATCTATTTTGTTACACCGATAAATGATGCACCTTTGATATCGCACCTTAATCACCTGTTCTACGATTCGCTTGACTGACACATCGACTACAGCTAACTGTCGACAAACCAGCCATAGTAAACGGAAACAGTTTTTTTGGATCTGGCTCTTGGACTAAAAGTATCAATAAAGATAAACAAGACAGATACGTCATAGCTAACAAAAGCTTCAATCACATAAATAAATCCCAGTCCAACATCCATAACTTCACACAATCAAATGAACACAACATTAACACTTGCAAGGAAACATTGGTCAAACTGACCGTTCGCGAATTGTGCGTTCAAATATTGGCTACACTGTTTGACCTTGACGGCTGGCGGCCTCCCCCCACCCCTCCTAGAGCACCTAAAGCACATTACCGATTAGTTCTGTTCACAATGTCGTTCGCTGCTGACATATTTTTATCGCTTGACCGCTCAAATATACCGTATGTTTCTTTTACCATAGTTTGGTATCGGTCAAATTTACCATATGTTTCGGTTGACGTTGTAGTATAATGTTTGTGTATATAGTAGTTATTAACATTGTGTTTAGTTATTCTTTTTTAGTGTGTATAGTTATTGTTTTTTGAGTATTAAATGGATAAACTTAGTAAAAGTCGAACTGTAGCCTACATATGCACGACCCAGAATTCAGTGATCAAATTCGAAATATGTTGGACTCTGAGGCTCTTGATGATTTATCTGATGACGATTCCAGTGTTGTTGATGATTCAGACACTGACCCCGTTTTTTACTGCCTAATGAAGAAGAAAGTGAAGATGTTTCAACAGATGAAGACGGCGATTTGCTTAAAGAAGACAAGGAAGACATAAATATAAGAAACGTGGTAGCTGAAAACGAACCCCTACCAAAGTATTTCCTTTAAAGATTGAAGAAGAATGAATCTGGCCCTCCAAATGTATGGAAAATTGTTCCCCCGCCAACTGCTCATAATATACTACGAACTGGGTTGCCAGGAATAAGAGGTCCTACGGGCCTTAGGCAATAGACCACGTCAAGATGAAATGAGGAAGCTGTTCTTCGATGACTATATTTTGTCCAAAATAGTAACAAACACAAACGTAAAATTGACAACTACCAGACAGAATTTTGCCCCTTGGACAAACCAAAGCAACTATATGAATACTAATGTTGAAGAGATGAACGCCCTTATCGGGCTGCTGCTCGTATCTTCAGTATTGAGACTAAATGATGAAAAGATAGAATCTTTATTTACCAAAGATGAGTTCAGCCGATTTTCCAAGCCACTATGTCAGTAAAACGTTTTACCATTTTAGTAAGTACAGTGTGGGCGAAAAGTCCCTACCCACTGCTGCAAAGTTTTACCATCCCCATACCATAGTGCAAACAGCGCATTATAGATGGAGGTGGGTCAGGAGCACGAGTGGTGGGGTGGTTGGGGGGGGCGACAGGTGCAGCCGAGATCAAGCCACAGTCTGCCAGTCTGGAGAGCGACAAGATGGCGGATACAAGTGTGTTCACTATTGAGGAACATCTGGTGGCTTGTGTTTGGGGTTCATGAACGTCCAAGAAGTGGAAAACCGATGGATGAACTGATGGACGACTTTGTTGTGCGTTTTGGAAAACCGTCACCAATTCGAAAAACTTTGTTGACGTGGGCAAACAAAGCTTTTGCAACGGGAAGTGTTCTTGATGCGCCACGTAGTGGGAGGCCAAGCACTCGTGTCGAGAGTTGTGCTGCTGTGGAGGAATCAATTCAGCGATCGCCAATGAAATCTACGCGTAAACGCTCAGCAGAGTTAGACATTCCACGGTCAACAATGAGAGATTTTCGAAAAGACTTAAAAATTAAATTCTACCGTCCGGTGTCAGTAAATGAGTTAAGTGATAGTGATTTGGAAAAACGTGTCGAAGCATGCCAATTGATGCTCCAGCGTTTCCGTACAAATGCAGCTAAATGTAACGTCTTGTTCTCTGATGAATGCGCAATTTATCGCAGCTCACGCAATCGAAACGTGTATTTCTGGGCAAAAGAAAATCCTCATTTGTATGAAGAAATTGAGAACAAACCACCACATGTGATGATTTGGGCAGGAATTACAGGCAAGCATCTGTTTGGCCCTTATTTTTTTGATGGGTCCGTAAATCAAGAAACTTATCTGAGGATGCTGAACGAGTGGTTGTTCCCACAACTGACTGCCTTAGGATTAATGGATACCGTTACGTTTCAGCAGGATGGTGCTACACCGCATTTTGCATTGGCAGTTCGAAGGCGCCTTAACCAAGTTTTACCGGACCGCTGGATTGGTCGAGGGTCAGATAACGCCCCTTCCCCATTGCCCTGGCCCGCAAGAAGTCCGGACCTTACCACACCGGATAATGCACTCTGAGGTATTATTAAAGAAGAGGTGCGGAAACAACGATATACCACAAATGATCAGCTGAAGGAAGCAGTTCGTGCTGCCTTTACAACAGTCACACTAGATTTGTTGAAAAGGATGAATCAACGGACATGGCGCCGAATCAAACTGTGCGTTGACAATGGTGGGATGCACACAGATGTTTTGGATCCCTAATAATGTAAGCATTGTAAAATGGAAAAAAGTTGAAATATTAATGTTATTTTATACTACTTAACTTTTGTTTTATTTATTAACTCCAGCAGTGGGTAGGGACTTTTCGCCCACCCTGTAGTTTGAGATTTGATGACACACAAACACGTGCTCAAAGGAAAATAAATGAAAAAAATGCTGCTATCTCAGAAATATTTTCTAAATTCATTTCCAGCAGGCAGGCAGTGTACTGTCCATCGTGACTTGTCACCATCAATGAAATGCTAGTTCCCTTGAAAGGACCTGTCCATTTAGGGTCAACATGCCCAATAAGCCTAAGAAGTGCGTAGTGAAAGTCATGTGCTTAGCGGATGCTAAGACATCTTATCTTTTCAATGGATATATATATGCATACACTGGTAAAGGAATTGATGGGGCAGGATTAACAGAGAAAGAGAAGGAGTTCAGTGTACCAACACAGTCTCTGATAAAACTTTGTACGCCGATTCAAGATAGCAACCGCAATGTGACGGCAGACAATTGGTTTTCATCAGTGGATGGTGTTGATGAGGTGGAAAAAAGGAAATTGACATACGTAGGAACTTAACGAAAGGACAAGCGTGCCATTCCAATAGAGTTTCTGCCGAACAATGATAGACCAATTGTCTGCACACTCTAAGGATTTAGGGGAAATACGACCCTTCTTTCGTTTGAGCCTAAGGAAAACAGAGCTTTTCATTTAATTTCACCTGAAGTGCGCAGGTTTTTCATCGAGTAGAAAAACTCGACGCTGGCCCCTGGCTATTTTCTATAGGCTTGTGAACATAGGGAGTGTGAACTCCTTTATTGTTTACATGAGCTACACAGGATCCACTATGGTGTCAAGGTTTGACGTTATCTAGACCCTTTTTCATGAACTAATTGTTCTTCATCTTCACTTCCATATTTCCCTCACTCATCTTGGAAGATGTTGAGGGTGGAGAAGGACAGGGATCGGGTTTTTTTAGGAGGATTTGTAGGGGAACCTCTTTTTTACTACTTTTTGTAATTTTTGTATTTTTACTCTTCATAGCAACAGGTTTCTTCCCTGGAACGGGTCCAGAACTTCTTCCTGTTACTACGGATGGACAAGTATAAGATTTTTTTTTTAAATTGTTTTACCCCAGTTATTGGGGTAATTTTCTTTTTTAATATAGTTTTTTCCCGAGTTCCAGTTCTCAGATCAAGAGCAGGGATAGATGGTTCTATTTCTACTTGTGATAACGAGAAACTAGAGAACGGAAGAACAGAATTTGAATAAATTAAAGCAGAAGCGGGATTCGGAAGGAGACATTTAAGAGAATAGAGCGACTAGCTGAGCAACTTGGTCAGTTAAGATTTTGACAGTCTTAGCCAATTCTCCACAGTTTGCGCATGGAGTGTTGCTCTTGTTTGAAACCACTGCAGCAAATGATTTACCTTCTAGAGCAGGCCTAGAGGTTTTATATAATTTTTTTGCGGCTTTAAAAGATATTTTATCCTTAGCCATAATAGTAAGGACTGCTTTTTCTTCTTTAAACTTTTCACAGTTAAAGGACCGTGCAGGATGATCGCCACCACAGTTGGGACACTTGGCGTCATCATTGCAGCCCTCACTATTATGACCTTTTTTGCCGCATTGACTGGATATTTCTTGCTTTGTGCATGTAGAACTCACGTGTCCAAACCCTTGACACTTAAAACAACGTCGAGGGTTAGGGACGTAAGGTCTGACAGAAAGACGGTAAAAACCAGCGTAGATATGCTCTGGCAGTGTGGGTGTGGCAAATGTAAGAATTAAAGAAGCCGTGGCTTTTTCCTCACCATTTTCACTGCGCATTATGCGAGTGACTTCAAGAACTGACTGGCTAGCTACTTCGCTTTTTATTTCCTCCAAACTAATATTTGAATCCGAGCCAAAAACTGGTACTTATGTACCTTATGTAAGTAATTTTAAGGTCAAGTTCAAATTTGAAACTAATCCATTCAACCATTTCAAAATGGTGGCCTTCTAAAAATTAACTTCAATTGATATTTAATTGAACTCACTTTAAATAATATTAGTGTCATGTATCGTTTCTAGAATATGCTAGTATTTTTTTGAGGGAAGGTGGTGGGGTCTGCGAGGCAGCCATAATTTAAGGTTTAAACGTGGTTTTTATTCCTTGTAACTTTGCACGTAAGATAGGCTACTAGAGGAAAAATATATTTAGATTAGGGGAAAATGTTGTAAATTTTTTAATGTAATTTACGTTTGAAAATTCTTTATGAAGGGAGGTTTGTGCAAATTTTTAGTGTCATTTATTTTAATGTCCATAGGATAAAACCAATGTTAAGACAGCGAAACACATTTTTGGTTATGAGAGTAAAAGCATTTAATCTGCGTAACTGCATGAAGAAACATTATTGAGTTTTAAATTATTCCGAGTAGTTACAAATATAGTCCAAATTGCAGCGAACTGTTTATTATTTTTAACAGAGTCCCTCTAGAAGTTGCAGCGTCTGTCGCATTCCACAGCATCTCATCTACGATGTACCGTGACAGGCGTGCGAATACTGGGCCCATCCCTAACAACCTTAATGAATATGCGGCTGCACTTGAGGCAAGCCCGTGATATTCGCAAACGGTACATGGCGGGTAATTCTACCGAGGAGTTTGCATCGACCCTACGGATGTGACATCGGTCGCGGTCATCTTCATGTCACCGAGATTGTCTAACCTCCTGAACATGGAGACGACACATATCCACGTCGATGCCACGTTCAAGGTGGTGCCAACAAGCCCTCCATGCTATCAGTTGATGACAGTAGTTGTCATTATGTTTGACCTTGTAAGGAAAATTGCTGCGGAGTTAATGCAATGTGAAAGACAACATGATAGTAAGTATTTTTGAAATGCAAATAATTAAGAATTTTAATTTTACATGCGAAATTGTATATTACAATAATTGTCAAATACAAAATACTATAAAAGTTATATCAATCCGTATGAACAAATAATATTATGAAAATAACTGTATTTAGCAATAGAGAGATTAGATGCAAGTAGAACGTGAAAAGGTTTCTGTTTTATAGCTTTTATAGTGCAACGCTAATGAAAGAAAGATTTAGTCTACCTTGCTTGAAATATTTGCTAACAATAATTTTTATATTTACTGGCAAGGACATTTTTTTAATGTAACACCTAACAATACTTTGTTCCTAACATAAAATATATAAAACCAATAAAGCTATTATACATTTTTTTAAATAAGTCGATTTTCTTGAAATATGATAAAAACCAAGTCCAACCAGGAGGTGGTTGGCGTGAGGTATGATTTACCGTTGATTGAAGAATGTTATATCAGTTATATGAGCATCTGGTAGGGAAAATGTTTACAATTGGGTTAAAAAGCATTTAGACTATAAATAATAGCAAGTATAGTAGAAAAAAATGTTGTAACATATTTATTATGTTTGTATTTTGTCACATATTTCAATCAAAAGCTTTGATTTAAATTTTCACTTTGTTTTGTTTACTTAACTAATAAACACAAACACAGTTGCAATAACAAAACAAATCACAAAACTACACACTCAGGTGTTGCCCAATTTTTATACAATCAGCTGTTATACAATCAATTAATTTACACCTTCCCCAACTATTGAAATGGAAATTATTTTATTTCGTAACAAATGTTTTCCCCAAAATTCCATGTCCAGGCCGTTAAGCGGCTTATAGACGGGGCAAGTAGGAACGGAAAGTTGGTGTAGCAAGTGCTTGCTGCCAGTAACTTGCCTCCTACTTGCCTAAACACGTTTGATTTTACTTGCTACGAGGAGGAAAGTAGCGGGTTACGTGATCTACTTGCGGCCAGAACTTGCCTGCCTAAACATGCACTTGCCGATACAGGCAAGTGTCAATCAATTCAATTAATTGTCCTTTGTATTTGTGAAGGCTGTATAGTTGTAACAATGGATGCAAAACAAATTGCTACCATCGTCAAGAAATATGTCAAGTGGTCTCCAAGTGACATAATAAAGTTTTTAGATATATATCAGAGCTACGAACTTCTGTGGAACATTCGTCACGAATGTTATCTGAATAAAAATAAAATAAAAATAACAATAGCTAAATTGCTTGAAGAACTAAACGGTCATGGCATTGAACTTTTTGCGTGCAAAAATTAAAAATGTAAAAACTACTTATAGGCAAGAATGCATCAAGGTCATGGAATCTAAATCAAGTGGAAAAAGTAAAAATAAAATTGTTCATATATTTTTACTAGTATATTAACCTTTCATACGATGAAATTAGACTATACGGCCGGCCTTTACTGGAAGCGACACCTGATGGGATCTGTCGCTGTTTACACGCGACTTCTCATTGCTATAAGCATTTAATGAGTATGAGTATGTTAAAATAGTTTTTCAATTATTTTAGAATTTCTGTAGGGTCATTTTATGAATTGTTTTGACAGGTTTTTTGTTAGTGCGCTCACAAACTCGCCAAATTTTCACTCAAGGGCGCGCGTTGGAGACCGTCAAATTCGTTACCGTCAACATTATTCGTATCTTTTTATAGGCCTAATTGTTAAACGGTCTAAACATTAATGCAGAAACTTCATTTTTGTATAGTTAGTTTATAAATATATTATTTATATGTGGTATAAATTTTATTAAAAACAGTTAAATATTTTTAGAGAAAATGGGGCTTTACTGAACACGCGTTTTCTATATCTGAAAGTGTACATGTCTTCGGTAAAA
This sequence comes from Philaenus spumarius, assembly GCA_018207615.1. NCBI lineage: Eukaryota > Metazoa > Arthropoda > Insecta > Hemiptera > Aphrophoridae > Philaenus > Philaenus spumarius. Next base: position 72,309 of record JAGFPH010003468.1, read on the forward strand.
ATTGAATTTCTTTTAATATATTCAATTTATTTTAATAAAATGTATACTACATTATAAACAATATATGTATGAACAAACTATACAAAAAATGGGTTCCTATATAAAGTGTTAGACCGTTTAACGATTAGGCCTATAAAAAGTTACGAATAAAGTTTACTGAGGCATCTTTGATAATGTGACGGGTTCGTATAAACAAAGGGCGGTGTAGCCTATGAGTTAATTAGAAGTGTTGAGATTGTTTAAACGTAATTTAAAATTTTTGCAATGAATTGAATTTGATAAGGCTTTGATGCGGTCATCAGGTTTTTACATAACATTTTTCGCTCAAAATCACAACACATTCGTCAGTTACTTCATTAAAAGCTTCATTAAATTCTTCGTCGGTATCTGACATTTTAAAATGATAAATAAGTAAATATATTTACTTGTAAAATATTGCACTGGTCTGTACTCCCACGGTGCTCAAAGTATACTGGTGGTGGTGGCAAGTACTTTCTGATTCTCTGGCTGCAAGTACTTGCCACATGTAAAGGTATTTGTTGCAGCAAGTAGTAACCTCGCCAGTACTTGCGGCAAGTACTTGCTTCTTCTACTTTCCCCGTCTATAACACCCTTTAAAATGATACCACTCCCTTATTTCTACCACCTCATTCACTCACAATTTCATTGTAAAATTTGGGCTTATATATTTACGGAATTAGATGTATATATTTGTTCATATTATGTGTACATTACAACATTCATGAAAAACTCTTATACAGGATAACCGATGTAAAAGTTCTTGATGGATGTTGCAATGTTGTTCCTTATCAAATCATTGCATCATAACTTGTTTCAGGCATTTCCATTGGTGTCGGTTCTTATAAACCGCAAAACGGAGAGTCTATATAATGATGAAGTGTTTCAGTTTGTCGGCCAGCTTTTTGGGGCATGGAGTCCTCGAGTGATAACCACTGATTTTGAGGCTGGTCTCCAGAACAGCTTACGGCGCCAATGGAACCAGGCGGAAATAGTGGGCTGCTGGTTTCATTCAGCCAACGTAAGTATTATGTACTGTATATATTGCAATTTGGGTCGTTTTGAAAAAATCCGTTTAACTTCAGGATACTTCCTTGGGTCAACAGGAACGTATTTCATCATATAAACGAGGGTTTATTTATTATCCGCTAAACCAAGCATAGTAATGTTCGGTCCTACTTAGAGGATACTACAATAAATTAGACAATGAATTCCACAAGTAGTTTTGCAATTTTAACCGAAATATACATGATTGTAACTGTAAAATCATTTACGCCCAACAAAAAAATTCCAATAAATATGTTTTGTAAACTGATTACTCTTAGCGTAGCTTTAATAATGCGTTGATTCACAGTTATAGCATGGTTTTTATATGATATTAAGACAATTGTGTAAGCTTACAGCTTACATTAAGCAATTGTGTAGTTTGTACAGTAAGCACATATTATAAGTAGTTCTTATTACTGTACAGGCTATGAATAAAAAGGCCCGCAAGTTAGGCCACGTCCACGTGCTACTTGCCAACCTGTTCACTCACTGGGTCTATAAGATGTGCCAGGCCTTGCCTCTACTACCACCGGAAATGACTCAGGAAGGGTTTAACTTCATCGTGGAGTATGCGGATAGCAACGGGGTAGGAGAGTAATTGGCAGCCTTTACCAACTACGTCAGAAGAGTGTAGGGCAAACCTCGTCCTGTGGTCTCGCCCGCTACCAATGCCCAAACCTAGCTCGGCCATACTTAATCTTCCTTCACCAGTCTCCACTCCCTTTCCTAGTTCTCAATGTTAAAATTATATTATTCACATTTGTGTAAAAAGGTTGTTCTAAGTGTTTTTACAACCGCAATCACAATCTAGAATACAAAGTGTATAAATTATGAGTTGTCATACGTTGCTAAGGGTTTTACAACCCCAATCACAATCTAGAATATAAAGTGTATAAATTATGAGTTGCCCTACGTTGCTAAGGGTTTTACAACCCCAATCACAATCTAGAATACAAAGTGTATAAATTATGAGTTGTCCTACTTTGCTAAGGTTTTTACAACCCCAATCACAATCTAGAATACAAAGTGTATAAATTATGAGTTGTCCTACTTTGCTAAGGTTTTTCCAATCACAATCTAGAATACAAAGTGTATAAATTATGAGGTTGTCCTACTTTGCTGAGGTTTTTACAACCCCAATCTAAGTGTCAAGAACCCTTAACGCATAATTTTTTAAAACCTCGTCTATTTTACATCTTATTTTACATCCTCAGTTGGTCCTGGAAACGGATATTTTTGCTACAAGCCGGAAATAAGATTTTACACGACCACAATACTTTTTCCCTAAACTATTTTATGGGGAGGGGGGATTGTTTACAACGCATGAAAGAACTAATATTCATAACTAACACAGTATGTAGATGCTCCAGAAGAGCGCCAGGGGTATCTTGTCACTTGATTTCACTTGTCACTTGATTGCCAGTTTTCAATAGTCCCTAAGTACACATATACAACATTATTTTAGGCACAAACTTGTTCTTACAATACAGTACATCACAAGCATTCATGTTTTATTTCAGGAGTTGGTGCTCAGTCCTTCTCTGTTTATAAACAAACAACGACATCAAGTCGTACCACAGAAAGATGCGTGATGCTATCGGCAGAGCACACCCGAACGTTTGGGTATTCACAAGAAATAAACAATTAAGTGTAACGTAATATACTAGTCGTAGGCACAATATGCTATTAAGTGCACAATTAATTAAGAGTAAACGGATGCACTGGTGAATGTTATTTCTAAGTGTTTTTAAGCAACATTTTTTCATTTCATTATGTAAATTTTTCCATATAAATTCCTTATGTAAAGTACCCAGAGTGATGTTTTTGTTTAAATTCAATACATTTATACCTCAGCTTTACCTCTTACTAAATAGAGGTTTTTGTAAAGATATTGTTACTTATCCATAACTACGGAAACATACAAACAGTCAGACGAAATGGCACAACTAGTTTATATTCGCGATTAATACTGAGAACATTTTGCATACTTAAATAATAATATACAAGAATTTGTAATTATCACGATATATAGAAGTAAATGTTTCACAACAGTAGGCTCCTGCAGTGTTTAAACGTTTATCCTATAGTTCAGCGGTTCCAAAACTATGCGCCGCCGTTATCTACCAAAAAGGCCTACTATAAGACTTTGCGTCTCGGTACGTTTTTGTCGTAGTAAACTTTTGCGTTTGGGGAAAGCGCCGTGAACGTTGCCCGGTGGCCCCTATGTGTACGGGTCCGTATATGTTATCTATTCTAGCAATCTACTCTACATTCAGCGCAGCCTGCAATCCGGCGAGAACGTCATTCTATTCTTGGAACTACCTTCGTGTATTTTCGGAAATCGTCATACGTCCTCGGCGGACAGCCCACTGCTTTTGCGTTCCAGTTTCTGCTGTTGCTTTGTTTTCAGTTGTCAGTTGTTATTGGAAGTGTTCTGCGCATCAAGCACAAGTGAAGTAAATAATCAAAGGAGTGAAGCTGTTGTTTTGTTCTGTTTTTCAACTGTTAGTTATTAAATTTTTCGATAAAATGAAAAGGTTCTTATCGTCAAATAAAACTGAACAAGGAAGTAAGCAAAGTAGTGCGTCCGAATCGACTTTTGCGAAGAACAATGCCGATACTGCTGAGGCAGCTGAGGGAAGCCGTAAACCAAAATACAGAAAATATGACAATAAGTATTTAGAATTTGGTTTTTCTTGTATTGAAATTAATAATGAAGAGCGCCCACAATGTGTTGTTTGCATGAAGGTTTTATCTGTTGAATCTATGCTGCCTAGCAAACTAAAACGACATTTAGAAACTGTCCACCCAAACATAGTTAAAACCAAGAGAGTTTTTCCAAAGAAAGCGAACTGAGGCAATAAAACAAAAGGCTTCTTTTTCTAAACATTCCAAAGCTAACAGCGATACAAAGTGGCATATCGCATTGCAAAATGCAAAAAACCTCACACAATTGCGGAAGAGCTGATTTTACCTGCTGCTGTTGACATGGCTAAGATAATGATCGGTGAGGAAGCAGGGAAACAGCTTCTTAAAATTCCTCTGTCAAACATTACAATAAGCAGGAGGATTGATGGCATATCTGAGGATATTAGCAACCAACTTATAAATAGTTTGATAGGTAAAGAGTTTGGAATTCAATTAGACGAGGCTACTGACAGTCACAAAGAAGCTTATTTGATTTGCTACGTTAGGTATGTGAATGAAAAACAGTTGATAGAGACTTGTTGTTTTGTAAAGAAATTGAAGGAGGCACCTCTGGTAAAGAATTGTTTGATATTGTAGATGGAGGCCGGTCAATTTCAGGCCACTACCAAGGACTGCAATCTCGCATTCGAGAAAAAGCCCCAAATGCTGTTTGGACACTGTGTGATATTGTAAAAGTACTTACGTTGTTTTGAAGCGTAGGTTAATTTATGGCGGTTACCTGACGTCAGGAAATTTCTCTTCGTTAAATTATTGCGTTGATTGAAGTTCGTAATTATTAAAATTATCGATACGGTTTGAAAAACTAGGCCCATTAAAATTAACACTTGCTTTCACTTGTAGGTTTGATAGAAGAGAGAGAGCCTTGCATCTTGCAAAACAAAAATCATATCGTTATCTTTGTAGCAACTGCCTACTTGATATCGACGCTCAATAGAGATATCGAGATTCAGATTTAGATTTGTATTGATCGTTGACATACCGCCCACCTAAAACGGTTGTTTTAATTCCTAGCTAAGGAAGGGGTGACATATAAGGTCAGGATGACCTCATATGGAACAGAACAAAGAATGTGGTTCTAGGCCCCGTAGCCTTGGACAACGAACCTGCAGCATACCATGCCGAGCAGCTGACAGGTACGAATTGATGCAGTAGCTATTCCCTAAAGGGTAGAAACTGGAATATGTAGAATTTAACTGAATTATGTAGAATTTAACTGAATTATGCATACTGGTTATGTTACAATAACAATAATAAGGAGACTATCCTGTCTGAACAAAAATATACCGTTGTGGTTAAAGAAAAAATCAACTAAAATTACTCTTGAGGTAAGGCATCCGACTTAATATGGTCTGAATGTTATTAATCTTGTAAAATAGGACACAGTTTTACAACTGGTCTAGTAAGTAGTCCCTGTTGGGTACGAACTTGAGCGACACGTACAGTTTTATCCTCCCCGGTTGTTACTGCTTCTATTTTGCCGAGAGGCCAAGTAAGATAAGGTAGATTGGGTTCCCTTAACAGAACTATGTCCCCATCCTGACAATTTGGGGTGGATCTAAGCCATTTAGTTCTTTGCTGTAAAGTATTTAGGAACTCACAGCTCCATTGATGTCAGAAACTGCTGATGATTTGTTGTGTTAAACGCAAACGAGAAGATAATGGCAGTGTATGTTCTGTATAGTCAATACCAGGATATGAGTTGAGTGGAGTTCCAACTAAGAAATGTCCAGGAGTCAAGACATTAATCTCCTCAGGAGATGTAGAGAGTGGACACAGTGGTCGAGAATTAAGTACGGCTTCGACTGAACACAAAACAGTAGAAAATTCTGCAAAGGTGAGGATTTGCTGACCTAATGCTCGAGTTGGATGATATTTAGTTGACTTAATACCTGCTTCCCAAATACCACCAAAGTGTGGTGCGGATGGAGGATTAAGATGCCATTGGGTACCCCGTTGAGAAAGTTTGTCGGTAATTTGATTACTGGCAGATGGAGTTTGTAAAAGTTCGTGGGGAGAGTTGAGATGTCTTTTAGCACCAATAAAGTTAGTGCCACAGTCGCTGAAGATATGCGAGCAGCTTCCTCGTCTGGATATAAATCTAGTATATGCTGCAAGAAAAACATCGGTAGACAATGCTGATACTAATTCGATATGTACTGCCTTGGTAGTGAAACAGACAAATAGACAGATATAAACTTTTAGGTGCTGAGGCTTGCGTCTATGATCCGATTTAATTGTATATGGACCTCCAAAATCAACTCCAGAATTCAAAAAAGGTCTTGATATGGTTACTCTTGATCAAGGTAATGTTGCCATTTGAGGATGATAAACCGTTGGGTTAAAGCGAATGCAACGCACACAACGATGAAGACGTTTTCTAATTGCTTGACGTGCAGACAAAATCCAAAATTGCCTGGAAAGTATCGCTTGCAGAGCACGAGGACCAATATGTAGGTTATCAATGTAAAAGTGATCAATAAGAAAATCAGTGAAGTGATGAGTCTTAGGTAATAATATTGGATGCTTTGAAGCATTTGCAATGTCGGCATTAGTGAGGCGACCGCCCACCCTAATTATACCATGGGTGTCCATGAAATGATTAAATTGTTGGAATGTAGAAGCATTCTTTGAACTTGTGAGTTGCCCTTTTAATGTTGCAAAGCATTCTTGTTGCACTATTTTACAGCAGAAATGTAGTCAACTTTCTAGTTCAGTGGCCTGTAATGCTAGTTTTTAAGATTGATGTGGGTTTCGACAATTGTTAACAAAACGAAGACACCAAGCGACTACTCGCAGTAGTCTGAGGTGGTTTGAAAATATTTTAAAATCTATTACAGCTGCTTCAATTTGAGCAACAGCGGAGCACACCACAGTTATATGACGTTGTTCAAGTTGGCTCTCTGAAGTAGAGTCAGAAATATTTTGAAGAGGCCAGTTAGACTGTGTTTGAACTAACCATTCTGGTCCTGTCCACCATAGTGAATGATGAAGTAATTGAGAAGGAAGTATTCCACGCGAAGCACAGTCAGCGGGATTTGAGCATCCTGGAGTATGTTGCCACTAGGAAATATCAGTGAGTCGACTAATATCTGCAACTCTGTTACCTTCGAAGGTCTTCAGCAAATGTGACGACGTGTGAAGCCAGCTGAGTGTTACAGCAGAGTCGGTCCAAGCATAGATAGGCAATTTATCAACTGGGCTGCGAAGTAGTTGTTGCTGAGCAAAGTTTAATAATTTGGCGAGTAGGTGAGCTGCACATAGCTCAAGACGTGGAACTGACAATTTTTTGGTAGGAGCTACCTTAGATTTTGCTAGTAGTAAATGACAAGTGGTAGGGTTTTGGTCAATTTCCACCCTCAGATAAATAACTGCTGCAAATCCTCTCTCTGACGCATCACAGAACCCATGTAATTGCAGACTTGGTTTTGGGCCAAGTACATAACGAGGTATTGAAACTTGTTCAATTAAAGGCAGTTCTTGAAAAAAGGTATAGCACCGAGACTCTAATGTGGGAGGAATAGGTTCATCCCATTTCAACCCTAGGGTCCACAAATCTTGAATTAGAGCCTTGGCCCATAATACCAATGGAGATAACCAACCCCATAGGATCAAAAATTCAAGCAATAAGAGATAGTATGCCACGTTTAGTAGATACAAGTGTTTGATTGTTTACATGATAAGTAAAGGTGTCTTGGGCAGATTGCCATTGGACTCCCAGAATTTTAAGAGTTTGTTGATCATCTTCCAAGCGAAGTGGTGTCTCACAAAAGTCTTGATTGACGTTGATTAAAGCAGAAGGATCATTACTGGCCCACTTACGAAGTTCGAAGCCGCCAGCTTTTAATAGAGCATTTGTTGAAGTAGGATAGCCTTCTCGACTGAAGTTGTACCCGTTACGATGTCATCCACATAAGTGTCGGTTGAAAGAGTTTGTGCAGCAAGAGGAAACTGATGACCTTCATCTTTAGCTAATTGTTGTAGAGTTCGAATTGCTTGATAAGGAGAGCAAGTCATGCCATAAGTGACCGTTTTTAATTTATATAATTGAACAGGTAATTCGGGAGAATCACGCCAGAGTATTTGTTGATACAATTGATGTTCATCATCAACTAAAATTTGACGGAACATTTTACAAATGTCCGCTGTAATAACTACTTTATGAAAGCGAAATTGAAATATTATTTCAGTGATATTGCTTTGCAGCTTAGGGCCTGGTACAAAATATCATTTAGAGAAACACCATTAGACGTCTTGGCCAAGGCATCAAACACCACACGTAGCTTTGTGGTAGAACTACTTTCTTTGAAAACAGCATTAGATTAGATTAGATTATATTGGGGTGGATTCCTCCTTTGAGAAGGCCTTCTTGCACGTCAACCTTTGGTTTATTGTGCCCCCTATGTACCGCGCCTAGCACGTTAGAAGCCTGTATCCCTTGTGAGGTCCAGGATTTTCTCCACCAAGTATGTGTCTTCTTCGTCTCCTGGTTGCTGGATTCCAAAGAGCCTCCTCCTCCTACGCTCCAGGATTTCGCAATCAAATATGACGTGGCTTGCTGACTCTTCTGCCTGATTACAAAGCCGACAGCGTTGGTCGCCTTCAAGGATTCCCACTGTTGCTAAGTGTTTCCTGAACTGGTCATGTCCAGTAATGAGTTCTACAACTCTTTTGAGTTGTGGTCGGTTTAACTTGATTAGGGATTTAGTAAGCTTGGCGTTTGGTCCCTTGATCAGTCGTTTACTCTGAATGTGCCCAGGTAATCTACACCATCCCTGGCGCTGCTCTTCCCTGGCCCAGTTTTTTAATGCGCTCTTTGCCATGCTACGGCTAATGCAGCACATTGGTTCTGGCCCCGTGAATGGTGTAGATGCTCCTTTCTTTGCAAGAGCATCCGCCATCTCATTTCCTGGAATGCCACGATGTCCTGGCACCCATCTCAATTCCACCATGTTTAATGTGGAGAGTCTGACTAGTGTTGAGAGGCACTCCTTCACCAGTTTGGATGTGACTTGTACTGAGTCCAGCGCTTTAAGTGCTGCTTGACTGTCAGAAAGTATTAGGATATGTCTGTTCCTGTATCCATTCGACAATCCTAAGTGAGCGCAAGCAGTAATTGCTAAGATTTCTGCTTGGAAGACTGTGCAGAACGTCCCAAGACTTGCACTAATGTTAGTCCTAGGTGAAGCGCTGTATACGCCATAGCCAGAATTGCTGCCCATCAAAGACCCGTCTGTGTACCAGACTAGAGTTCCTGTAGCAGATCCCGGTTTGATGTTTCCTTCCCAGTCTTCTCGGGTTCCGAGGGTTACTGTAAAGGGTCTATAAAAAACGTACTCGGTATGCATTGCGTCAGTCACCATGTCTAACACCGTGTTTTTAAGTACAGTGTTCACAATGTCGGAATGTCCTGCTCCTGGCATGCCCCTTCGCCATTCGTTCACACTTATTAGTCTGTATGCCGACTTCCTTGCCTCCGACATTATGTGAATGTCTAGGGGCGGAAGTTCAAGGAGCACCTCCAAAGCTGCTGTAGGGCTACTTCTGAAAGCTCCAGTTATACATAAGCATGCAAGTCGTTGTAGACCAGTTAGCTTGATACCAGCAGCAGTTTGGCATGATTTTTTCCACCAAACCACCGCTCCATATGTAATTTGGGGTCTAATCACAGATTCATACAGCCAAAGAGCCATATGAGGTTTGAGACCCCAGGTAGTTCCAATAAAGCGTCTGGTTGCCAGTAGCGCCCATTTTGCCTTAAGAATCAGATTGTCCAGGTGTGCATTCCATGTCAGCTTTTGATCAAGAATTACTCCAAGATACTTTACTGACGCGGAAATATTCAACCGGATGTTGTCCATGGATATCCTCTCCAGGGCTGTTAAGTTCCTTTTCCTTGTAAAGGGAACTATAGTGGTTTTGTTGGGATTGACGTTGAGGCCTTCCCTTGTACACCATGTTTTAACACATCTCAGATTTCTGTTTATGATATCTGAGACAGTGTCATCATTTTTACCAATAACCAAGATTGCTATGTCATCTGCATAGCCTTGGATGTATGTTCCTGACTGGCTAATTTCTGTAATGAGACCATCGACCACCAAGCTCCACAGCAGAGGTGAAAGAACTCCTCCCTGTGGACACCCTCTTGTAGCCGTGACCTCAATCAATTCACCAAGTAGGGAGCTTTGTATGCGCCTGCTTCGTAGCATGGAGTGCACCCACCTTGTTATGGCCGGGTCCACATCTCGCTCTTGCAGTTTCCGCACTATTGAGTCAAACGAAGTATTATCGAATGCGCCTTCTATGTCCAAGAAAGCGCACAGGGCTATTTCCTTCCTTGCCAGGGTATCCTCAATTCTGCCCACCAGACTGTGTAGAGCAGTTTCACAGGATTTTCCCGGTTGGTAGGCGTGTTGATTTCGATGAAGAGGTACCTCAGAGAGCACCCCTTTTCTCAAGTATCTTTCCACTAGCCTCTCCACTGTTTTTAAGAGAAACGAGGATAAGCTGATAGGTCGATAAGCTTTGGCATCAGAATAATTTGTTCTGCCGCGCTTAGGAATGAATGTTACTCTGCTAGCTCTCCACGCCTTTGGAATGTAGCCATAGGCTACACTGGCTCTAGATAGCTTGCAGATCCATTGAATCAGGGAGTCTGGTCCTTCCTGCAATAATGCCGGATAGATTCCGTCTCCGCCAGGTGATTTAAATGGGCTGAATTTGTTTATCGCCCATTTTAGTTTAGAAATAGTGAAAATGCTTCTGGCCAGTTTCCAATCAGCCCGGGATGCCCTCGGCCAAGAACTATCCCCAGCTTGACTCCGACTACCGTCTGCAGTGTCACTATTTATGCATCCAGGGAAGTGAGCTTCAAGTAGTACCTTGAGCGTCTCTTCCGCTGTTTTAGTGTAACCTCCTGTCAGCTTCCTTAAGGTGCCCACAGGATTATGAGGTTTTGAAGCCATTACTTGTTGCAGTCTAGCTGCCTCCTTTTGGCTATTCACTTTGTTGGTGAATGCCTTCAAGGAATCAAGTTTGGCTTGCCTGATAGCTTTGCTGTATGATGTGAGAGCTAGATGGTACTCCCTCCAATCACCGCTCCGCTTGGAGGCATTAAACAGCCTTCTTAATTGTTTCCTTCTGCGACCAAGGTCCGGAGACCACCATCTGGTATTAGATCTACCAGTTTTAGATCGCAGAGGGCAGTTATCCAGATAGCAGTCCATTATGGCCTCCTGAAGTGAGGAGGCCAGTCGGTCCACGTCTGGAAAGGTTGCAATCGCCCCCGTCATGGAGCCGAGTACCGCCGACAGCTGATCCGAATAAGACCCCCAGTCGGTAGCCCTTGGATCCCTGAATAGTGCTTTTGTGTTGTGTGTTTCTAGTTGAAACATTATGTACTTGTGATCTGACAGGGAGGCTTCTGTTGATACGTGCCAGTCCCTAATCAGATTTGCTGTATTTTCTGTACAAAAGGTAATGTCTATGACCTCACTCCTGATTTTATTGGAGAAGGTCGGTGTATCGCCTACATTAACAATTTGTAAGTTATTAGACAAGAGAAAATCTAGTAATGACTCACCCCTTGTATTGGTATCAGTGCTGCCCCATCCTAGATGGTGATGCCCGTTGGCGTCGCACCCCACCAGAAGCTGCTGCCTTCTGAGAGTTGAAGCCTCCACCAGGAGTTCCAGGTCTCTAGATGGAGGAGGTGTACTGGCATCATATGGCAGGTAAGCGGAGCTCAAAATTAGGCCCTGTTTGTCCTTCCCATTCTGCCAGTGGATTATCACTGTAGTGGTGTCTCTGGAACAAAAATCGATTAAAGGCAAGCATTGTACTCCCGACCTTGCAAGAATGCAGGTTCGGTTGTTATTAATCGAGTTACAAAAAATAAGCTTACCTTCGGCATCTCCCAGTCCTGCGATCCGACCTCGATGAAGCCAAGGCTCCTGGATCAGCGCCAGGTCGATGTGTTTTTGCCGGAATGTTTGGCAGAAGGAGGCCGAAGCCGCCTTACTGTGGTGGAGGTTTATCTGCAGGACTTTCAGCATTGTCTCTTCCTGACAACAAGACAAGAGAGACTTGCCACAGTCCTACATGCGCCTTGCATCCTGCTGCCTTGATGGCTGCAAGAGACGAGTCGTCAACCAGGAAGACAAAAGTACGGCCTTTGGGGTCCTCCTTTGTCGCCAAGGTCTTCCAGTCTTTGACCCTGAAGCTCGGGTTTTGCTTGTCAAGCATATCCCGGATCCTTTCTGGAGTCCCTGCCAGCTTGACAGGTGCTCTGAGGAACACCTTGGTTGCCCGCAGGATATCCTTTCGGTCACCAACGATAAGCTCAACATCCTCGCCCAGAGGTCTAATACTGGAAATGACTTTCGTCAACCAGAGTTTGGTATGAGAATTGGAGCACGAGATAATGAGTGCTCCTTTCTCCATGTACGAGCCTGAGAAGACTGGGTATGAGCCGTCCTCCAGACACTCGAACTTATCCATAATGGCATTTTCTAATGTGTTCCTCGGAGAATTTTTCTTCGGGAAAACATTTGGGCACAACTGCCATTTTGATGGAGGAGAGAGCTTCCTTAAACGATGATCCAGGTTGCGCCGATGTCGATGCACCGTGCTCACCAGATTGTCTAGGTCGCTTCCTCTGTGTTTCAGTGGATGGGGGAGTTGGAGCATCGGTTCTGCCGCGCTTCTGACCCCCTTCCATGAGTGCGGGAACATTGGCAGCTGTCAAGGCAGCACCTTTGTTCTTACGCTTATCAAATTTTTTGGGGTCATACTCCCAGCCGTATTTGGCCTTGAGAGCACACCTCCTATCTGATTTGGACATCCTAGGACGCCTCTGTTCCACCCTGAGCGAGACCAACTGCTTGGTAGCGTCCGTCAGCTCACCTGAGAAACCTGGGGTGTCAGGATTTTTCAGGAGGAGGTCTTCGTCCAGCTCAGAGCCCGACTTTGAAAACAGCATGGTGTGGTATGACATAATGTAAATCTTGTTGGGGATTTGTTCGTTGCATGTGACCAAGTTCTTCATACTCATGAATAAAATTTTTATAAGCGTTTTTTAATTCTGGATCCCGCTGCAATTTTTGTTCTAAATGTTTAAAGCGAGTAAAGGCCAAATTAAAAGATTCACCAAGCAATTTAGGATTGTCCTTAAACGGTAAAGAAGTAATATATCTACCTGAAGAGGTACGCTGATGAGTAGCTGTGTAGAAGTTTTCACACTGTTGTTCTGCTGGACTTATTTGGCTAGTAGTAGGAGGTTCTTCAGTCTCCCAAAATTTTGGTAAGACATGTTCTAGTGATGTTTCCACACGAGACAGACAAGTAGTAATAGACTTAGTGTTTACCATATAAGTAGTGGAACCTAATAGTACCCAACCAAATATACTATCAAAAGCAGTAGGATAACCATCTGGTGTATTCTGTCGTTTACCAGTAAAGATGTCTTCATATAAATCACAACCAAGCAGAATATCAATTGCACCAGGAGAGTGATAGTCAGGATCGGCTAAGTTGAAGTTGTTGAAATATTGTTTGACTTGATCGTCCAAATACCCATT
>JAGFPH010003468.1:86060-106935 GCA_018207615.1 Philaenus spumarius
GTAGAAGTTTTCACACTGTTGTTCTGCTGGACTTATTTGGCTAGTAGTAGGAGGTTCTTCAGTCTCCCAAAATTTTGGTAAGACATGTTCTAGTGATGTTTCCACACGAGACAGACAAGTAGTAATAGACTTAGTGTTTACCATATGAGTAGTGGAACCTAACAGTACCCAACCAAATATACTATCAAAAGCAGTAGGATAACCATCTGGTGTATTCTGTCGTTTACCAGTAAAAATGTCTTCATATAAATCACAACCAAGCAGAATATCAATTGCACCAGGAGAGTGATAGTCAGGATCGGCTAAGTTGAAGTTGTTGAAATATTGTTTGACTTGATCGTCCAAATACCCATTAGGAAGTGAATGCGTTATTTCAGATAGAATTATAGCTTGAAAGGATAGAGTTTGTTGACTCTGGAAACATGGTTTAACAAAGCAGTTAACAATACCCTTGTTTTAATTGATTGGAGTAGTACCCAAGCCAAAGATAGAGACCTGGATACGGTTTCGAGGTAGTGCTAGGCGCTTTACACATCACTCTGTTATGAATGAAGCCTGTGAACCAGGATCGATTAAGTCACGCACAGTATGAAACGTACCATGAGTGGTTTGGATACAAAGCTGTACGGTACCAAGCAGTGTAGATGTAATCACAGTAGCTGAGGCAGAGACTATACTGGAACCTTCAGGTTGTTGTTCTGGTGTTGATGCATTTGATCTTGTTTGAGAATTATACGAGTCTAAGTGAAGATAAGTATGATGAGGTTTCCCACATTTATGGCAGCGATTCTTTGAAGTGTATTCAGGTGCCTTATGCTGAAAAATAAGACAATTTAGGCATGCAGCTTTTGATTTTATCCAATTGAATTTATCATTGGAGGTTAACTTTATAAAGTTTTCACAAACATATATGCGATGATCCTTTTTACAGTAAGAACACAATTTAGAAGATCGGCTAACAACAAATGCACGAGGGGCCGAGTTGAATCCAGCCGATTTGTTTTCTTTAAATAATTTTGAATTACCAAAGGCCTTCCAAACAGGTGTTTTAATTGAAGCTTGAGACTGAAATGGCATTTTAGAATTGCTAATATTCTGGCTCGCTGAAGCCTCCAATGATTTGCAATGGTCTTGTAAAAATGACAGGACATTTGCAAGTGTTGGAAATTTTGATTGGTCTAATTGTCTTTCAAAAAGTTGTCTTGTATGTGGATCTGACCTTCGCAAAGTCATATGAGACATGATAAAGTCACTGAGATCTATCGGAAGTTTAATACAGTAGAGCGTCGATAATCCAAACGTCAATAATCCGAAACGTCAAAAATCCGAACGCTTTCTGAGGCAGCCCCTGCAAAAATTTCGTTTTCGTAAATTCCAATTATTGCATTGTTCACAAAAATCTTCATCGCAGTTTGACATTATTATCTCTTTTTAAACACTTCTTAATATACCTGCTCTCACACGCCCTCACAGCAGACTGGCTGTCAGTATGCCACGCTAATAAGCTGCTTTAGCGCTAGCAGTAAACATACAGAAAGTTCATTCATTTCTCTTTGTGCAATCATTATAACAGTATGTCGTACATAAAGTAATGTACTGTACAGTATTTTTTTTAATTTTTTGTTTGTGTTAACTATAATGTACAAGTGAACTTTAATTTATGTACTGTACTGTAATTGAGAAGGACATATATTTTAGCCTATATGGCATTTTCTTGGTTGTTTTCAAAAATCCAAACAAATTGATAATCCGAACCCCTCTCGGTCCTAATTAGTTCGGATTTTTACGCTCTACTGTATTTTTAATAGCGCCGAGCCCTTCTGTTAAAGAATCAAGGAACTGTCGCAGTTTAAAAGCTGATTCAGTTTGTAATGGTTTAAGTTGCAATATTTGATCTAAATATTGCCCAGCAATAAGACGAGGATTGTTATACCGATCAAAAAGTTTTTGCCATATTATTGAATAATTTGAAGACACAATTGGTAAAGATTTAACAAGTTGCAGTGCTTCATTAGTACATGATGAGATAAGATATTGAAATTTTTCAATATCAGAAATCGTTGGATGTTCATGTATTAAATTAGTGAACATATCTTTGAAATTAGGCCAGTCTTTGATTTGGCCTGAAAAGGAAGGTAAATTTAGTTTTGGTAAATTAACTCGAGGTAGGCCTATTGAAGGCGAACCAACACGTTGGTTTATTGAACTTTGCTCAGTTGAAGCACAAGGAAATAAACTCTCTTGAGCCACTTTGACTACATAATACTTGTCGTCAACCACAGCGACTAATGTTACGCCTGCACTACAATCTTGCCCGGTCTGAATCTTTAATTCAATTACTTTTGAATGAAATGACAAAAAATGATTGTATGATTTTTCCAATTGTAGACACCTTGCCTTAAATTGCAATATATCAGGTGAACTGATTACCATATTTATACTAAGATTTTGTATATCGTTTCTATATGTTTTAAATATAATTGGCGAGAACTTATGACTAATTGAAGGTCTTGATTTAACTTAGTCTCCATGTTTTTTTAAATATATTTATACACAACTGAGAGTAGGTGGCAATTTTCGAAAATTAGCTTAGTAGTGGAATAATAAAAAACCAAGTGCTAGCCTAATAGCAGTAAAATAGTTTATAAATTAGCCAAACTATTATTTTGATTGTGACAATATTATTGAGACAAAATGAATTCAATCACAAATACAATTACAAGGTATGCATAATTCAGTATAAAGTAGGCTTAATATTTAAAAACATGAACATAAAGTTATAGGTTAGACATAAGATACAATAGTTCTCAATCACAAATAAAATGACAAAGTATGCATAATTCAGTATAAAGTAGGCTTACCATTTAAAAACATGAACATAAAGTTATAGGTTAGATATAAGACACAATAGTTTTCAATAGTTAATGATTAGGCCTATTTGCAAAATGCAAATTAAATAAGTTGATCAGACCTGTTTGATAAACGAAGTTGAACCTGTGTGCAGGTTTAAGAATGAAATTATCGATTGAATGTGCAGGCCTATTGAGGCTACGATTGAAATAGGTTATAAAAGATTTGAACAAAGTTAAGCCTATTTGTAGGTAACTTGGAGGCTAGACCTAGTTTCCACTAAAAATGTTTTATTGAAATTGAAATAGTAGACTCTATATTGTAGTTTGTTGAAAGCTTGCAATTCAATCCGGCTTACGATGGGACCATGTGTGATATTGTAAAAGTACTTGTACGTTGTTTTGAAGCGTAGGTTAATTTATGGCGGTTACCTGACGTCAGGAAGTTTCTCTTCGTTAAATTATTGCGTTGATTGAAGTTCGTAATTATTAAAATTATCGATACGGTTTGAAAAACTAGGTCCATTAAAATTAACACTTGCATTCACTTGTAGATTTGATAGAAGAGAGAGAGCCTTGCATCTTGCAAAACAAAAATCATATCGTTATCTTTGTAGCAACTGCCTACTTGATATCGACGCTCAATCGAGATATCGCGATTCAGATTTAGATTCGTATTGATCGTTGACAGACACACTGTATTATACACCGAGAAGCACTGGCTGCAGAAAAGTTTAGTTCAAAGTTAAGGGCAGCTTTAAAACCCGTGATACAAGTAATAAACTTAATCAAACAAGACCATTGAAGGCCCGGTTTTTTCTAAACTATGTGATGACACAGTCACTCAACACTCATCGCTTTTGTACTATAGCAGTGCGCGATGGCTATCTCTGGGCAACTCTCTGCTAAGAGTGTTGGAACTGAGACAAGAAATCCACATGTTTCTGAGTGAAGAAAATAATGTTCTTGCTGATATGTTTATTGATGAAAGTTTTCTCCTTAAACTGGCGTGCCTGACAGACATTTTTGAACGTTTGAACATTCTTAACAAGTCTTTGCAGGTGAACAATACAGATATTTTTCAAATGACTAGTAAAGTTGAAGCATTCAAGAAGAAACTTATGCTTTGGGAAAAAAGTTTGAAGAATGGAGATTGTTTGATGTTTTCATCTTTGAACCAGTTTCTACAAGAAAACAATTTTACTCTGAAAGAAGAAAAAAATTTTGACTCAGCACTTGTCTAAATTACAGAGTTATTTTGAATAATACCTGCCATAAGATGAAATCAAAGCGCAGCAGTGGGTAAACGACCCTTTTAAAACTGAAATGCCTCAACACTTCAGTAATGAAGAAGCAGAACAGCTGATTGACATTTCAACAGACTTGTCATTGAAATCAAAATTTCAGTCCCAATCCCTGTTTGAGTTTTGGAGTGATATTGAAAACGAATGTCCATTGTTGAGCAAGAAGGCTTTGCATGCTGTTATTCCGTTTGCCAGTTCTTACCTTTGCGAGTGTGGTTTTTCTGTTGTTGCAGCGATGAAATCCAAGTATAGAGCAAAGCTTAAAATTGAAAAAGAAATTCGGGTTCCTCTATCAAAATTTATTCTCAGGTACAATGAACTACAGACAAACAAGCGCATCTCTCCCATTGAAACAGAAAGTTATGGACTTTGTTAATTTATGTATACATTTTTTCAAGTTGTCACTTCATTTATGTTTTAGAATGTGTGTTTTTCTAATGTTTGTTTCAAGTTGATTTTCTGGCAATAAATCATGTATTATTAAAACTCTTGTATGTTAAATGTTATTTCTTGACATCTGTAAGAACAAGGTAAACCTGGTAAACTTTGTCATCAACTGACCAATCTGTGAGAAATTTTTAAAATCCTGAGTTGTGTGTTGTTATAAAAATAATAACAATCTTATTTACAATGTTATGTAAGAATATATTAACAATTAACTATTCAAAAGAGAAATTAAAAATGTAATGTAATGCAATGCAAAATAGGTAAATTATACTAGGTGCGCCGCCAAGCCATGTTTGTACTGAAAGGGAACCGTGGGTTAAAGAAGTTTGGGAACCTCTGCTGTAGTTAGAGAGTCCATTAAGAGACAGTGCTACCATTACAATTAATGTATTTATAAAGGTTATATTAGTCTCTTACTGTTGTTTAAAAGAAAAATTAAAATTAAAATTGATTAAAACAATAAACATTTATTAAAACAATAACACAATTTCACGGTACACATATATAATTCAAACACATAAACCGGCCAGTAACGAATTTTTTTAAAACAAAAACGTTGGTTTAAAAAAGCAGCAAACATTCGTTACCTGGTGTGTTGTTGGGAAGAAGTTGTTCCATGTCCAGGCCGTTAAAATGATACCACTCCCAGCTTTCTACCACCTCATTCACTCACAATTTAATTGTAAAATTTGGGCTTATATATTTACAGAATTAGATGTATATATTTGTTCATATTATGTGTACATTACAACATTCATCAAAAACTCTTATACAGGATAACCGATGTAAGAGTTCTTGATGGATGTTGCAATGTTGTAATGGGTGTTCTTTATCAAATCATTGTGTCGTAGTGGAGCTACTTCTATTTCACAATATTTAGCTTCGTGAGATATCCCCGGTACTAATATACTCGTTCCGGCGGAAAAGAAAATCAGAAACTTCGATAATCATCTCGGCCCTCAAAAGGGCCTATTTCAGTTAGCGTTCTGCGATTTTCCCGTAATGTGAAAATCTTTTACGGGAAAACTCGCCTTAACTTCCTCGGAGCTTCACTCCACATGTCCCCGGCCGATATAACATCTGTCTGGCGAACATAGGCATGTTCGACCGCCAAGGACATGTCGATATCGGTCGGCCACTTCAATAATCTTAGTTACTTCCCTCGGGAGTTGAGACCTCATCTTCCGAGAAAGTTACTTTGTTATTTTCCCCTAATTTCTTTGGCCCTCATAAGGACCGTTCGAGCAAAGCACAGCAGCTGTCTGGGAAACGTCGACACGTTCTCCCGCCAAGGACTCTACGACTCTACGTCATCAATCGAATGGTTCCCTCACTTCTACCGTTTAACTTTTCCCCGAAGATGTTCCTCATCTCACGGGAAAGTTATTCGGCCCTTAGTACCGCGTAAACATCTATCGAAATACTTAATGTCCCCAGTAAATTCAGCTCCCTGGTCACGATGTATATTTAGTGGTAAACGTAGACACGTTTACCGCAACAAACTAAATAATACATCACAAAAAATGACCAAAACCATCTTTCAAACTTTCTCAGTGTTCAAACTCACCTTCCCGGGAAAGTTACAACTCACCGCGTAAACTTCTATCCGAAAAATCTCAAGTCCCAACGCGAACTTAAGACCTAGTGAACCCTAACTTAAGTTCACGTTAAAAATCCAAATCGCTTCACTGGTTCGGTGCACCGACATTAAATCAGTTCACCTCGCATCACTGGTTCGGATCGCCGACACCGAGCAGCCCTGTCATTGGCTGTGCACGTTCTCTTTTCCCCAACTCCACGCTGGAATAGAGTATATTAGAGCTTGCGATTAGAGACGAAATCATCATCAGTCAGATCACTCATTCTTCTCTGGAACTTCAAGTGGACAACATCTCCAGGACCAGGACCAGCAGTGGACTTTTGGACCAGCTAAGAAGACTTCAGTGTGGTAACATCGTGCTTCTTACGCTTCAGCGAGTGCCATCTGCCTCTGTTGAGTCAACAGCGCAGACAATAGGGGCGGCAGCTGAGCAGCGCTTCGCATAACACGCACTAGTCGGGCTATCAGTCCCTTGGTGCTTGGTGGAGTCTGAGTCGTACGATTCTATTCTTTACGGCCCATTTAAGGACCAGTTTTAATTCTCTTTAGTATTTTTCTTTTCGGCCCTTTTAAGGACCCTAGAATTAGTGATTTAACTTGGCCCTTTTAAGGACCTAGCTTTTGTAATTTAAGTTGGCCCTTTTAGGACCCGTTTAATAATTCAAGTTGGCTCTTTTAACAATCATTAATCTCAGTTGTTTTGTTCCAGCATGAGTGACCACGAATGGACTCTGGAGGCTTCCAGACGGTCGTAAATCTCAGACGCCGACGTGCATCCGGCACTACTAGTGGCAGTGATTCGGACAGTTCCGTCAGGACTGTCAGATCTAACCAGAGCTCTGTTTCAGCTACCAAGGCTGAAAAGATTCCGCCAATCATTGTGGACGGCGTACAGAAGAACTGGCCGCAGGTTCTGAAGGGGCTCCGCCTGAAGGGTCTCACCTTTGATACCAAGTGTGTCGGAAATCTTTTCCGACTTTTTCGTAAAAACATTTGTGATTTCAGGTGTGACGCGCTCAGGTTCCGGATTAGGATTTTATGAGAGAACCAGAGCCTGTCACAAGTTATCTAGGTCTATCTTATCTATGACCAACGATCAAGGGGGCATTGCAGTGAGAATCCGTTAGCGTTCATTGCCGTGTAACACCATCTCTCCACCGACCTGCAGCCATTACAGACCACCTTAGAGAGACCAATGTTTAATTAATTAATTAATATTTTGTTGTGTAATTGTGTGATGGCCGGCTAAGTAAATTAGCGAGTGGCTACCGTATCGCGGGGGCCGATTAGACATGTAATAGTCGCAGCGTCTGATAAACCTATTTTCAGGAGTTATAGCCTATTTGGGCTGACAATGATCTAGTTAGTTAATTATGTGATTGTGTCTAGTGCTTTACTGTTAAATAATTATTGTTCAGCAATTTAAGTGTAAGTCAAAGCTGGCTACCCGTTTTTGTGGTTGTTACAAGTGCATAACCTCACATTGAAATTAGGCTGTCGGTAGTTAACAAGGCCTCTAACCTAACCCGGCGATTAGCGAATGCGTATTACGGGGCGGGGTGAATTAAATAAAGGGCCCAGTATGCGTTACAGTTGGTAGCAGTATTGGTTACCGATCCACCCTATTTACTTTCTCGCCAACCTAACACGGGTAATCGTAGTTTTTTCCTTAAAATATAAAACCTCATGTAATGGCTTTACCTCATGTAATGGAGGTCCAACTTTTAACTTGTTCTTTCATGTGTATCGGCCTCATGGTCACAACTATTTCCGGTAATTATTTCTTTGTTCTAATCTTTCAATTTTTCAAAATTTCGCTGCACTAGACACTAAATTAATTTCACATAACAACTTTTCCAAATTTATTCCCTCTTAGACAGTAAATTCAGTTGGGGTTTATAATTTCTTAGACTTAACATAATTGGGACATAGGCCTATGGTGTGATCAGCATAGGCCTACTTCATAAACGACTTCTTCACCTTTTACTAAGTTGGAGCAGCAATTGGTGGCCCACTTTAAAGGATTAGCCTAAATGGTAACCCGTAAGTAATGAGATACTACTTGATGGTGAGTTAACCTAGGCCTAATTAATCTTTATTTCACATAATTTAACCTGTGTTTGAATTTTATAAAATAGCAATTGCCTGTCATAAACTATTATTGCGTTTGCAGTTTTGGGATCTGAGTAGATTGGGTTTATTAGCAACTTATTAACCTAACCTGTTCTAGGTTTTATATTTCAGCTGCTCCTATTTAAATTGTTAAACTTGCGCCCAATTCTTAGGAATATGTATGTATGCCAAAAATAATAATAATAAAAAAATAATAATAATAACAAATAGATGCATTTGTATATTAGTTTATTTCTTACAGACTATTAAAAAAAAAAAAAAAAAAAAAAAAAAAAAAAAAAACATTAGAACAATAGTAAGTAAAAATGAGTGCAGTTGTGACCCACAGGGCAAACAATATGGTAGTATTACTTGACAGTCATGTGGCTCGTTTAGCACGATTTTATGAACAACGTAATCATATATTCAACAACGGTTTGTTAAATTTCCATGGGCTACCAGGGACAACAACTTCCGTGATGAAGGCGTACATTAAATCACATTATAAGTCTCTTTTTCTGGCAGATTATGTAATTGTTATTTTGGCTACCAACGATATTTTGCGACATTGCAATGGTGATAGTTCGAGAAAAAATTACATATCCATAGTCCGCTTTATTCGAAGAAGCAATCCTTCAGGAAAAATTATTTTATTTAAATTACCATTTTTCCCATTGATAGCTGACAAAAGTAAACAACTTAGGGACATACGGTTATTCAACTGTTTTGGCTATTATTACATTTGAATATTACTGCATTCAGTAAACCATTTGTGTGTGTTTTGTTGTTTCTAGTGTAGGTACCTAATTAATTATTGTTATTGCCAAAGACTTTTTTATTGTATTGCATTTGTGTTTGATTCATACTTTATAAATTAAGCATTTCTTTATTTTTATTTAATGCCCAAAAGTGTTTATTTTGGAACCTTGTAATTTAATCATTAGCTCAACATACTTAATTTAAAAGGCCACTCATGGCTACAACAGTAAATTGGGGGTCAGATGTACCAGCACCATTTCCATTTTTGTTAACCACTAACCCTCCGCATCGAAAATGGATTAACATGTTAACGGCCACTCAAGCCAAGGAACTTTTAGTATACTGGGGAATAGAGCCAGCCGAGACACTCGAAGTGAACCGTGGTAGACTGCGCGAGGAACTAGATTCTTTTAGAGACTCAAAAGCCTCGGAAACAGACCCTACTGAGACTCTGGTTGAATCGCAATCAGTTCTGCAACCCTTACATCCACAAGTGGCACAAATGTTGGAAGTTTTAAATAGATCAACAGTTCCGCCACCACCTAGACCAGCTCTTTCTCTTCCTTCCTCGGCTTATAACCTTATACAGTCGGTTGACCGCCTTGATGGTCAGCCGACCGATTTTGAATCTGCGCAAAATCTCGGTTTTCCGCCCCTAACTACAGTCAACAAAACAGGTATATCACCACACCAACAGGAAACCCCCAACCCCTAATGGCCTCTTATCGACCCCCGCCACCAAATTACCATTCCATACCAAACCGAGGTCAATCAATGTATCCTCGAAGGGATACTCAGTGGTCCCGGCCTAGGCCCCAAAATTTGAATCAAAATCGTTTTCCTGGTGGCCCATCAGGGCCTTTAAACTAAAACGGAGGGTTCACAGGGGCAGTGAGCCTTCTCATTTAATTAAGCAAGCCCAAATATACAGGCATCTTGACCAGACACCCAAACCCCTACCAATTGGCACGCGGGCCCTATGAAGGTTGCAGTTGCTGCTGCAGACATTGTCACTGTTAGGGCCAAGATTGGCCGGCCAGATGTGATGTGTCTAATTGATACTGGTTCAACTTATTGCTTGATAACTCAGGTATTTTATGATTCTATCGCCAAGTTTCCCACAACAATTAGGCGAATTGAACCAGTACAGCTATCAGCTTGCACTGCAAATGGTCAAATCATATCATTCAGAACTAAAGTTTATCTACATATTAAATTGGGAACCCTTTCGTGGGATTTACCATTTTTAATAGCTTCAACCTTGCCCTACCCAGTTGTCCTTGGTTGCAATTTTTTGCGTAAAACACGTGCATGTATTGACTTCAAGAGTCATGAAATTCAATTTCCGTACGCGTCACCACAGCTTTGTTCAATAACCCCAGACCATATTGCAATTGAAACCCCACAACCCTTCCGCACAAGCAGCAATCTTTCATCCCGTGAGTTGGATAAAGTTGCTGATCTAATCGCCAAGTTCCCCAACACCGTCACTTGTAAACTTGGCAAAACAAATCTTATTAAATACACCATTAAAGTAAATTCCACCAAAATAGTTCGAGCTCGTCCATACCAGTACGCTCCGCCGAAGTTACAGGCTTTAAGGGAGCATATTGATGACCTCCTATCCAAAGGTGTTATAAGCCCCTCCACTTCCCCTAACGCCTGTCCTGCATTTCTCGTTCCAAAGAAAGGGGGCAAAACTCGAATGGTGGTCAACTATAAGGCTATCAATGAGATAGCCGATTTGGAGGCCACCCCAATCCCAACACTGGAATCTGCATTCCAGTACCTAGGTAAGGCAAAGTGGTTCACACTACTAGACCTTAACCAGGAATACCTCCAAATACCTCTGGATGAAGAATCCCGTAAATACACGTCCTTTGTTGTGCCATTCGGCCAATATCATTTTAATTTCGTCCCTTTCGGATTAGCTAGCGGAGGATTGGTCCTCACAAGGCTAATCGAAAAAATATTCGGAGATATTAAGTACAAGTATGTTTTCACCTTTTTTGATGACTTGTGCGTATACTCCGACGGCTCATTTGACGACCACCTTACCAAGGTGGAGACGGTCCTCAATCGTCTACAGTCCGCCGGACTTACCGTCAACCCTGAAAAATTAACCGTGGCCGCAAATAATATCCAGTTCCTTGGCCACGTGTTCAAAAATCAATCGGTATCCCTCCACCCAGACAGGGTACAGCCTATTGCCGACTACCCCATCCCTAAAAACCTCAAGCAGGTGGCTAGATTCTTAGGCTTGGCAGCCTTTTATTCCAAATTTATTAAAAATTTTGCTGATATTTCCCGACCACTTAATCAGTTAAAACGCAAAGGCGTTAGATTCGAGTGGGGTCCTGATTAAGAGCTCGCCTTTAATTCCTTGAAGCGAGCTCTAATGAGCAACTTAATTCTACGGCTTCCCGATTTTTCAAAACCATTCATAGTTCACTCCGATGCTTCCGGGGTAGCTTTGGGAGTGTCTTTATCCCAGGACTATAATGGCGACCTACTGCCGGTGGCCTTTGCATCCCGGCCCTTAAATAAACACGAGGTAAATTACAGCACTATGGAGCTTGAATGCCTCGGCGTTGTTTTTGCACTGACTAAATTTCAGCAGTACTTGGAGCATCGTGAATTCCAGCTGTATACGGACAATTCCGCACTGTCCTGGCTGCTGAATCACCCACGACAAGTAGGGAAACTTGCCCGGTGGATAGAGTTCATTAACTCGTTTAAATTCACCGTGCAACATATCAAGGGAACCGACAACATTGTTGCGGATTCCCTATCCCGCCTTTTCGAGCCATCGGCTCCAACGGCTGTCCCTTTCAATAACGTCCAACCAATAGCTCCAAGTCCCCCCCTAATAACCATATTAACCCGCATTCTTGAGGTTTTTCAAGATATTCACCTCCACCAGAGGGAAGATCCGAATCTCCTCAAATTAATAAATAGTCGCACCCCCCCACCGCAATACTCCATAGTGGACCGGACCTTGATGCATCTTGCCCCAGGCCAAAGATCACCAAGGGTGGTCTTACCCCAGAAGCTCCTGGATATGGTTTTCAAGTATTACCACGAGCTTCCTATTTCAGCCCACATGGGTATTGGTAAGACCTTTGCCCGTATTTCCCAATTTTTCTGGGCCGACGACCTAAAGGGTCAAATCGCCCAGAAAATAAAGTCCTGCGTGAAGTGCCAGAGGTCTAAACAGGCTCCTAACACTCGCGTAGGATTACAAGCTTCTGAAATACCTACAGCCCCATTTCAGAAGGTTTATATCGACTATGTCGGTCCCCTACCTAGGTCCACTAACAGGAACGCATACATCCTAACCGTGGTGGATGCGTTCTCGAAATTCACCCTCTTATTCCCGACGAGGAACACGAAAGCACTGACTACAGTCAACATATTGACTAAAAGTGTTTTCTCTTATTTTGGCTTCCCTAAGTTCCTCGTCAGCAATAACGTCTCCTCCTTTAAGTCCGCCGCCATGGCACAGATGTGCCTAGAATTCGGCATCAAACATATTTTCACCACCCCCTATTACCCTAACCCATCCCATGCGGAGCGAGTAAATAATAACCTCAAGGTCGCACTCCGCATCTTCCACGCCCAAAACCAAACTAAGTGGGACCAGGATATTCACTGGTTCCAATTAGCGTTCAACACGGCTTCCCACCTCAGTACTGGAACCTCCCCTGCCTCATTGTTTCTACACCACCCCGTTGCCCTACCTATCGAGCTAGCTTGGAATATGGACCAGTTCGTTCCCCCTCCTCCACAGCTAGCTACAGACCAAATATGGTCTAAGGCTGTAGACAACCTCACGAAGGCGCACAGGGCCCGCCAGGTGGTCTACAATAGGAACCAGCAACCCAACCCATTTCACCCCGGAGATTGGGTTATGTTTAGGGAACATCACATTAGTGATGCTCCTAAATGTATTAATTCTAAACTCCTTCCCCTCTGGTCAAGGCCTCTAATAATTGAGTGTTTCACCACCCCAGTAACGGTCAGGCTCATTGACCCCAGAACTTCAAAATTTATACGTTTCACCCACATCTCACAATTAAAGAGATTTTTTAACCCCCTCAACCAATTTTAAAACCTTCCCCACTAAATAATGTGTACCACTTTCAATTCATAAAAGAATCACAAACCATTATAGAAACCAACCACAGCCGTACTTGGAACAACCACAGACTATAAGGGTTTAGTGATATTAGTTAGAAGTCTTATTCTTCCTTCTTCTTCTTATCATTTCAGTCATAAAGCACTTGTAATAACCTACATCCCATTACATCTTAAACGTTTGCTGGGCCGAGGTAAGGCTAAGTTGGTTCTTCGAGTAGGAATCAGCTCTACCAAAAGGCACTTCAAGCGTTGAAGATAATGGGCTTTTCCAAGATAACCTTATATTTTTTTTATACCTAAGGATTGTGTAGCCTCACCTATGGTTGCGCGGTTTGGAGGTGATTTCTGATGTGTTGAGCTCTTCTTTCGGCGAATTTATACTATTATTTTCATTGTGTTCATTGTATCACCAAATTATTTTAAAATTTTACCTTTTTTTCTAAACATTTCAAATAATATCGAGCCATCCATCAGGGACACTTCTGGATTTAGCTAAGACCGTAGGTAAATCAGCTGTATGAGTGCAATACATCCAATTCTTTAACCATCACTCCTATTCAGTGCACACACACACACATATAAATATATACCTTTTTTTAACCAACGCCTTAATCCATCCACATCCGACAACTTAACACATTGTAAAACTTTCATATCTATTCATCCTATCTACCACTCTGGTCTTTATAATGTTAAGGTATCTATTGTATTTAGAAATACTCATAGCCTATATTTATATGGTAAATTTATAGTAATGTTAAGTGTGATATTCAGAACCTCGACGTGAGTAATCCACCCCACAGGACGACACGTCGAAAACCTCAAAATTTATAACCGTATATTTCTGAAGTATGTCGTTATAGGTGTTTACTAGTTAATTCTATACGCAAGCGTTGTAGCAAAATCAGCGCACCTATCCCTCTTCCCCAAAAATATTTCCTTTGTGTATCATTGTTGTTTCCATGTTTTGATGTACCAGTCCTGGACTTACACCAGGAGGGGAAGTTTGTTGTTGCATGTCTTGAGTTTCTGCACTCAAAAGACTGCACATTAAATAATAAAAAAAAATGTATTTTGTTGATTTATGCTTATTTTGTAAACATTGTTCAATCCCACGCTAGGATGAACATTATTAGCACACGATACTCCACCATTTATAATTCGTTTCACTTCCATCCTGCATCCGCGTTATAATATTTACCACCCACACCTAGTCCACAACCGTTCATACCTTACCTTCACCAATATTTTAATTATAATTATCCGCGAATAAATTTTGAAATATTTCATGTATTACTGTTTTCTGTGTTGATACAATAGTGGCACTGGTTGGTTACAGTCTCATAGTTTTAAGTAACACTTAATTATTTAATTTAGTACTCATTTTTTAATATTAGTTTCCTTTCCTTTAATTCATTAAGTTCCTCACCATCTTTTCAATAACTCCCATACAATCTGCAAGACCATACCTTATACCTCTTCCTCATATTTTCCAAATTACCACCACCAAATATCGTCAACTTCAAGTATTACCAAGCTGTTACCACCATGCCACCTGTTTAGAGTGTGAGTCCATCGAACACTGTCAACGATAAGTATCAAAATCAAATTTTCTTCTGTTATAACAACATCAACTGTTTTGAATGTGGATCAGGCAGTTCAAAAGAGGTGTGCAGACCCAAGCAGCTATTATCTCATCAACTTTTAAATATTGTGAGTGCCACATAATGTCATCACAGGAGACTGACTGCACTCAGATCCTCATGTATCAAGAGACTTTTGGCCTTAATCACAATTACTACAGAAATGCAGCTCTACAACGCCATTATATCAGCTACAGTATATCCATCTTTAATATTATGACCACACCATATAAACAGCTATGTATTTGGTTTAAAATACATCAAGACCATTCAACTTCAATCATTAACTTCAATCAATATATGAAGACACCGAATACTCATAATTTTATCCTAAAATACTCATTTTATCCATCCTAAAATATCCTTCAGTTTTTCATTCATTTATCCTTCAGTTAAACTCCCACTAGTTTAAGATATTTTTTTGTAAATCCCAAAAAGGATATTAAATTTGCAATGTACAGACAAAAAAAATAGTTTTAGTTTACCAAACAACCCCCACAATTCATCACTCCACCAACCACCATTATCCACTAACCAATCCAAAAAATTACTCTCCCATCCTAAAATAATCCTTCAGAATTTTATTCCATTCCTAGCATCAGTTAAACTCCCTCCAACTAGTTTAAGATATTTTTGTGTAAATCCCAAAAAAGGATATTAAATTCGCAATGTACAAAAAAAAACAAAAAAATAGTGTTAGTTCACCAACCATCTCCACTATTATTCGGTTACTGTTCGTCAATCCGTTACCTTTTTTTTTCTTTTCACACAGGGGGTCATCTACCTCACTGTACATATTTACCAATATATACATTTATAATCCCTTTTTTCTTCCTTCACAAGTAAACCCAAGCTGTCCTGGTTACCTAACCCACTTGATACTAACCGATATTTTTTAATTATGAGTCGCCATATTAATACGGGTAATTGACGGATTTTGGAACGTTTTTATGTAAGGTGTGGAAGTGAAAGCTGGTGTAGCATGTGAAGGCCTCCTCCAAAATTAATAGTCTTCTGAGTCCCTAGTGTTCTGGCCGCAGGTAGGGTTTCGTTCAATGGTGTTGCTGTCATCCAGAGTCAGTGCCCGATTGGCCCGACTACTGTCTAATACCAGGTATCCTTGCTTATCCTCCCTGCATCCTCAGCTCCTGCGTTTTTCGGGGTAGCAAGGTTTTTGGTCGCTAGGGGGTGACTGTGACGTGCTCAGGTTCCGGATTAGGATTTTATGAGAGAACCAGAGCCTGTCACAAGTTATCTAGGTCTATCTTATCTATGACCAACGATCAAGGGGGCATTGCAGTAAGAATCCGTTAGCGTCCATTGCCGTGTAACACCATCTTTCCACCGACCTGCAGCCATTACAGACCACCTTAGAGAGACCAATGTTTAATTAATTAATTAATATTTTGTTGTGTAATTGTGTGATGGCCGGCTAAGTAAATTAGCGAGTGGCTACCGTATCGCGGGGGCCGATTAGATGTAATAGTCGCGGCGTCTGATAAACCTATTTTTGGGAGTTATAGCCTATTTGGGCTGACAATGATCTAGTTAGTTAATTATGTGATTGTGTCTAGTGCTTTACTGTTAAATAATTATTGTTCAGCAATTTAAGTGTAAGTCAAAGCTTACCGTTTTTGTGGTTGTTACAAGTGCATAACCTCACATTGAAATTAGGCTGTCGGTAGTTAACAAGGCCTCTAACCTAATCCGGCGTTTAGCGAATGCGTATTACGGGGCGGGGTGAATTAAATAAAGGGCCCAGTATGCGTTACACAGGGCTATGCAAGAACACCTTGCAGCAAATAACGTAAGATTACACACGTTCTCGCTACCGAACGACAAAGAGGTAAAGGTCACCATACGTGGCCTTCAACACTTGACGTCACCCGATAAAATCAAGCTGGAGCTTGAGAAGGGATTCACGCCCAACCATGTCCAGATGTTGGAGCGACGTCAACAAGGTGGTGGTAGAGCCCCCAGTAACACCTTTTTAGTCAAACTAAAAAGGCTCGGCAATTTTAAAAACATTTATTTGTTGCAGGAGATTTTAGGACTGAAGGTCACTGTCGCAGAGTTCCAGCCGCAGAAGGGTGTACCACAATGCTACAACTGTCAGTGATTTGGACACTCCTCAGTAAATTGCGGACAGTCAGCCAGGTGCCTCAAGTGTGCTGGGACACACAAGGCCAAAGACTGCCTCAATAAGAACGAGGAGCCAGCAAAATGCTGCAATTGCGTGTGGCTTACATGTGGCAAGCTGGAAGGGCTGCCAGAGTCATAAGCAGGCGGAGAGGGCAATTAGTAGGCGTAGCAATCTGGCTGGGGGTCGCACAGGGAGAGGAGGACCTCGGCCACCTCAAACCGGCGTCCTGCTTCAGGTGCTGCGAATGCGCCTGGTGGTCGGAGGGGCGGATCTGGACCAAGTCCTAGGACTGTACCGCGGGCTGCCGCCACCACGTCTGCTGTGTCGGCCACTCATCCTTTGACAAAAGTTCTAATTGCCCAACCAGTGCCAAGTGTTTCTGTTCCAGATTCGGGCGCGTTAACATACGCGGCAGCAGTCACGGCTTCCAAGCGACCTACGGCTGAGGTTGAAATCCCAGCTAAGAGATCCAGAAAGAGAGCTACGCGTAAGGAGGTTAATATCATTAATTCCAACCCATATGTTTCAGATGCTGATGCAAGCGAGTCCGACGCTGGCACCGAGACGCCCAAGGGATCGTCGATGTCGACTCCTGAGGAAGCACACCCAAGGAAGCGGCGTGTGCCTGTGTGCAAGCCGACTATCCAAGAAGACAGAGCTGAGGCCTCAACCTCCTCCAGTCCCTCCCTAACTAATGAAAAGCTGGCTTCATGGATCACGCAGCTTATTTCTATTGTTTTAGGTTCTGCGAACAAAAGCCCGGCAGAGCTGCTTGCAGCTACTATTTTGACCAGCCTCCGGAATCTAATTCGTGATGAATAGAGACCTTAAGGTGGTGGTCTGGAATGCAAATAGGGTTCGCCCCAGGCGCAATGATCTCCACTACTTCGCCACAGAAGAGGACGTCGACTTCATCCTTATCTGTGAGACCCATCTACAGCCGGGTCATACCTTTACACTTCCTGAATACAGTACTTATCGTACTGACTGGGTCTCAAGAGACCGTGGCGGTGGAGGTAGTCCTGGGGGTGGGACCGCAGTATTGGTGCACCGCAGGCTAACTCACAGAGATTTTCCCACTAATACAGTGCACTTTTGAGTCCACAGGTGTTTTCGTACAGCTTGGGGACTTGGAGATCCTACTAGTCGCAGCCTATATCTCACCTACTCGACTTCTTCAGGATAACTTTCTGTCCGATCTGAACACTCTATTTCAATGTGCCGAACATGTCTTTGTTGCAGGTGATTTCAACGCCAAGCACAAGTCTTGGTCACGGAGGACCAACACCAGGGGTAAGGTTCTTCGATGTTTCATTGATTCTCAGCCTAGTGCTGAGGTCTTGTCATCTGAGGAGCCTACTCATTACCCGGCCCATGGGCTTGCTGATGTGCTTGATATAGTTTTAACAAAAAAGGTTCCTTTTCCCATAGTCATTCGTGCCACCCAGGATCTCTCGTCAGATCACTGCCCGCTTCTGGTTACTGTCGCTGCCGGACCTACTTCGAGCTTACCGCCCAACACTGTACGTGTCAGGGTCGATTGGGACCATTTCAACGAACTAATTGCAGAACGCCTAACGCATCCTGCGCCCCCACAATCCGTGGAGGAATTGGACGAGCAGGTCAGCTCGTTACACAACCTTCTAACACTTTCTGTTTCAGACGCTTTCATCGCCGCTTCCTACGAGCCGTCGCGGGAAACCCTTCCCGTAAGATTACGGAAGGAAATTGCCAAGAGGCGAAGACTTCGAACCAATTGGCAATTCACTCGTTCTCCGGCAGCAAAGAATCTTTTCAACCGGCAGAACAACCGTGTCAAAAATCTTTTAAATGATTTCAGGTCTGAGTCATGGAACTCATATCTGCATATTCTGGAATTGCAAGACGGTAGTGTTTAGAAAGTGGCCAAGGTACTTCGTAGTGAAAAGCGCTCCAGTCGGCCTTTGCATGGGCAGCTTGGCTTAGCCTACTCTGCCCTGGAAAAGGTCGAGACTTTCGCTGACACTATGGAGGATCAGTTTCAGCCAAATCACAACGTTTGCGATGAGGATCATGCAGATATGATCGAGGAGTTTGTAGACGACTACTTTGCTGAGTCACCGGAGGCTGACGACGACATCAAAGCTTTCACTCTCAAGGAGGTGCGGGCCGCTGTCTCTGCGGTCAAGCCGAAGATAGTCTCCGGGCTGGATCGGATTTGCAGCAGGGCCTTGCTTGCTGCGCCCCTTCAGTTAGTGGAGGTTTTACTAAATGTGTTTAATTCTGTCCTTAAGTTGCGCCACTTCCCTTCCCAGTGGAATACCGCAAAGATCATCCTCATTCCGAAGCCGGGGAAGGACCATCTCTTTCCGCAGAATTATCGCCCGATATCTCTGCTGCCGACCATCTCAAAAATATTCGAACGCCTTTTTCTTTCCAGGTTGCAGCCTTATCTAGAGGACTACATCAGACCAGAGCAGTTCGGCTTCCGATGTGGACATTCCACCACGCTCCAGCTCGTTCGTGTTATCAACAAACTGGTTGATAACCACAATAAGTTCTTGTCTTCTGTTGCAGTATTGCTAGACGTCAGCAAGGCGTTTGCCAAGGTATGGCACGAAGGCCTCCTCTACAAGTTGAGTGAGTCTCCTGTACTGGTTGCTGCTGTACTCTTGATCCGCTCCTACCTATCAGGCAGATCCTTCAAGACCTTCGTAGACGGCGAACACTCTGCAGCCGATAATTGCTGGTGTTCCCCAAGGCAGTGTCCTGGGACCAGTACTGTATCTGGTTTATACTAACTACTTTCCTAGCATTCCAGGTGTGACACTCTCGCTGTACGCTGATGAAGCGTTTCTACACTGTAGTAGCATGAATCCAGCATACGCAACTAAGACCATGCAAAAACAAATGGACGCGTTGTCCCCGTGGCTGCAGAAATAGCGCATTAAGATAAATGCGGGTAAATCTGATTTCATCTGTTTCAGGAAAAGAAATGCAGAATCCCTCCCGCAGTGGAGCTTGACGAGGTGGTTATCCCTTGGAAGCCTACCGTAAAATACCTCGGCATAACGCTAAACAGTCGACTCAACTTCAGGTTACACGTACAGAACAAGGTCTCCAAAGGAAAGAAAATCCAGGGTTTCCTCTTATCCTTGTTGGCGAGGCATAGCCCTCTGCCAGTACAAGCTAAATTAACAACTTTTCTGTTAATGTTCACTCAGTGCTGATGTACGCGTCTACCGCTTGGTGGGCGCTTGCCAGTAAATCCAGCAGGAAAAAATTGGAGGCTCTTCAAATTACTACTTTTCGCAGACTCACGCATCAGCCATGGTACGTAAGGAACTCTACCATTCTAGGGTCAGCTGGTATCCCTACCCTAGAAATTTTTGCTATAAGATGTGCCACTAAACTGTTTCAGGATGCATGCAACTCAGGCGATCCTCATATAGCTGAGATCTGCGGGAGACTCGACATCCCGGAAAATGGTAGGCCCCGGCCTGCCGCTATCCTGGACGACCTGCCATAGGTTTCTTCAGGCTGCGACTCCATTCAATATTGATACTAACCTGTTTGCCTTCATTTTCTATTTAAGTGAGTTTCAAATTGCTGCTTTGTAGCGTTTGAATAGATTGTAAAATACTAGTACCCCTAATACACCAGCAACCATCCTTGCATCTCTACTTTATGTCCAATACCAGATATCCTATTTCTTAACTTCACCACTGTACGCCGCCACGAATCAGATAGACGTCTGTGTAAACAGAGATAAGCTTCCCTTCTAGAATGCGATGGAACATTTCAGAGTTAACTAGATCGCCTAATCAGGAACACGTCTTCCATATTAGTTTATCGGAATGTCTGTAAACCTTGGGTTTACGTTTTCTTGCTGAGTTTAA
>JAGFPH010003468.1:116935-150346 GCA_018207615.1 Philaenus spumarius
ACTGCTGTAGGTTACCCTCGGTTTTCCTTTTGGAACATATGTTCTTGGCATTTTTATGAAAAACTTTAACAACTTTCACTAGATAAATGTCCTTTAACATGTACTTTTATAACTTTTAACTATGGAAAATCAACTGAGCAAATCAAAAACCTGTAAAATAAAAATAAAACATATGAAATGAGTTCATCAGCTTATTCTCTTATTACCCCACCGTAACAAATACTGTGGGGTAATAAGAGAATTGGTAATATTTATTTTTTAAATAAATTAACCTAGCTGATGACTCCTTTCATATCTTCTTTATAATCCCTGAAACAAAAAAAAAACATGAGTATTAATTTTTTTAACAACTCTTTACTGATAAAATGTATATATATATATAAGAGGCTTACCGAACTCAAACTAATAAATCAGACGTAAGCGTTTTTTTAACCTAATATGGTGATGAGTTAACATGAAGATTGGAGTACAACTACAACTTTATTTTATAATCCAATGTTCAAACTACTAAAAACTATTTTTTTAAATTTTGTATGACTTTTATTTTTTTTTATGATTTTTTTCTCTTATTACCCCGTTCTCTTATTACCCCGGCTTCCCCTAAAGCAATTTTTAAAGAAATCCTATACTTGTCCATCTGTAGTAACAGGAAGAAGTTCTGGACCCATTCCAGGAAAGAAACCTGTTGCTATAAAAAGTAAAAATGTAAAAAGTAGTAAAATAGAAAATGAAAAAGGAAGTTCCCATACAAATCCTCCTAAAAAACCCGATCCCTGTCCTTCTCCACCCTCAACATCTTCCAAGATGTGTGAGGGAACTATGGAAGTGGACAAGGACACTCAACAGAAAAACCATCCTGTCACTACTGGACAGGAAAATGAAAAGGTTACAAAGGGACCACATCCCTTCTAATATTTATTTATTTTAATTTGAATATTATGTATTTATCTCAGTATATAATATGTACCGTCAAAATATATTTATTCATTAATTATCTATGTCCACGATTACAAATATGAATGTGGTTCAGTGGAATTTAAACGGTGTTAGGAGTCACATGGAAGATCTGAAAGTCCTTGTGCGAGACTCGTCGTCTCTATTCGTTTGTCTCCAGGAGACACATCTTCATAATACCCATTCTTTATACTTAAGAGGGTATTCTGTTTTCAGATCGGATTTTGTTACAGAGGAGAGAGCAAGAGGCGGCGTAGCCATACTTGCTCACAACTCTGTGGATGGCGTTCCCATAAATCTGGATACACCATTACAAGCAGTAGCAATTCGAGTCGCTGTTCCTATAAAACTAAGATATGCAGCCTATACCTGCCACCAAGCTATACCGTCCAATCAAACGACTTGATGGATTTAATGTATCAATTACCTGCTCTGATTCTTTTGCTTGGCGATTTCAATGCACATCACTATTCGTGGGGATCTTCAACCTGCAGCCCAAGGGGTATCCGCGTAGAGAGGGTACAATCCGATTTAGATTTGTTTTTACTTAACGACGGATCGTTAACACACTTAGCAGCTTCGACAGGAGGTTGGACGGTCGTAGACTTGTCATTTTGTAGTCCTTCGATAGCTACAAGATTTGAGTGGACAGTGATGTCAGATTTGTATGGCAGCGACCATGCCCCTATACAAATTTCCTTTAGTGATTCCTCTTTTCTGATCAACCGAACACCTTGATAGATAGTAAATAAAGCCTTCTGGAATGATTTTACAAATTAATTTGCATTGCCAGAAAATAATTAACATATTTCTATAAATGAAACAGTTGATATATTTTTACAGATCCCATTATTTCAGCAGCAGAAAATACTATACCAAAATCTTCAATTCGACCATAACGTCCACCAGTTCCTTGGTGGAATGACAAATGTAAAGAAGCTCTGCGCTTACGAAGAAAAGCATTAAGAACCTTTAATCGAATACCGACAAGAGAAAATCTAGAAAAGTATAAAATCTTGCGTGCCAAAGCTCGCAGAGTATTCAGACAGAGCAGGAAAGATTCTTGGACCCATTATATCGGTACATTAACCAGAACGACTCCCACATCAACAGTTTGGAAGAAGCTACGTGTGTGGCCATGTTTCCTCTGCTCCTTTGGTCTGACTGATGCAGCAGGATGGGGTATTGACTACAGACAGCCATCAAATTGTAAGCATTTTGGGCTCATCCTTTTCTAGGTTCTCTTCAACTGCCGTGTATTATGAAGCTTTTCGCACTTATAAAACTGCTCAAGAGGCCATGCCATTCACTATCGGCATATCACAGGATTCTCCTTTTAATGACCCATTTACAATGGATGAATTGGAATCTGCCTTATTGTCGGCTACGGATTCAGCTCCCGGACCAGATAGTATCGTATATTCTATGATTAAACACCTTCCAGAGTCGGGTAGAACAGCTCTTCTCCAAATATACAATCGTATATGGGATAAGCATATCTTTCCTGATTCTTGGTTGGACGCCATAGTAATTTATCTATTAAAACCAGGGAATGATCCAAGTAGTTATCGTCCTATCTCTCTCACCAGCGTTTGTAAACTGGTGGAGAAGATGGTCAATCGGCGACTTGTATGGTACCGACAAGTCTGTAAAGAACAGTGTGGTTTCCGACAGGGAAGATCATCTATCGATCAGCTGGTTTTGTTAGAGTCGGCCATTCAAGATGCCTTTCTTCTTCGTCAGACACTTGTTGCAGTGTTTTTCGATCTTGAAAAGGCATAATATGATACGGCTTGGAGAAGAGGAATTCTAAATATATTACAATCTTGGGGTATTCATGGGAGAATCCTAGCATTTATTAAAAATTGCCTGTCTAATCGATATTTTAGGGTTCGTCTTGGATCCACCTTATCATATAGATTTTATTTAGAGAATGGAGTCCCTCAAGGCAGCGTACTTAGCGTCACATTATTTGCAGTTGCTATTAATAGCATCACTTTTAATGTCCGATTACCTGTCCACTGTTTTCTTTTTGTTGATGATTTTGTCATTTACGTTGCAACCAGAAACACGGCAACCGCAGAAAGAACACTACAAATTAACGACCAACAAATTACAAACACGGTCCAATCAGACAGGATTTAAGTTTTCCGCTGCTAATACTAGATGCATTGCTTTTACTCATCGCAGACAACATTTTAGTCCCACTTTATACCTAAACGGAACAACAACTGTAATCCGATAACACTGTTACATTTCTAGGTCTTATATTCGACCATAGACTCTCTTGGAACCCGCATGTGACAAATTTAAAATCACGCTGCATCAAGAGCTTAGATATGTTACGGGTTTTAAGCGGTTCTCATTGGGGAGCCGATAGAACCTGCATGCTGCGTTTTTACCGAGCTCTTATTCGATCACGAATTGATTATGGGTTCATAGTCTATTCGTCAGCTAGGTTATCGGGTCTTAAAAAGATTGATTCCGTTCATAACACTGCTCTTCGTCTAGCATCAGGAGCTTTTCGTTCTAGTCCCATTAGTAGTCTGCTTGTTGAAACGGGTGAGCAATCGCTCACGCGACGAAGACAACAGCTACAATTGCCATATATGTGTAATATGCGCTCCAACACCCTTCATATGATATTATATTTAACAATTCATTATTTGCACAGTACGAATTTCGTAAACAATCTACTGCTCCCTATGGGATCAGAACTATCCGCATCCTCAATAATCTTGGTGTAACACTACCTCCTATATATGGAAATACACCATGTTTTGTCGCTCCATGGTTAATTAGAAAGCCTTATGTTGATCTCTCACTGTCTAGATATCTAAAACAAACTACACCCGATGTTGTTTACCGTCAGGAATTTATATCCATATGCAAACTCTACCCATCAAGTCATATTATATTCACTGATGGTTCTAAACTGCACAATGGAGTCGGATTCGCATTTGTTCTGTCAGGAAATAGCTTCACTTATGGGTTACCATCTTCCTCTTCTGTATATACAGCAAAACTTTTTGCAATACTCAAGGCATTCAATATTGTACTAGCAACACCGGTGCACCTTCTTATATGTTCAGATTCAAGAAGTCCACTTGAGTACATTCAAGATATGTACTCTCCTAACCCTTTGGTCAAAGATATTCTGTGCTCCATGAACAGACTTTGGCTACGGGGCGTGGGAGTGTTGTTTTGCTGGGTTCCGGGTCACGCCGGTATACATGGAAACACTAAAGCAGACCTAGCTGCTAAGGAAGCCACTTCCTTACGGCCTAGCGTGAGTAGAGTAATGTCGTCCGACTTTATGTCCTCTTTAAAACAAGCCCTGTTTAGATAGGGGGAAGAAGAGTGGGTAGCTGTACAAGGAAATAAACTTCGCCAAATTAAAGATACCGTTCTGCCATGGATATCCTCAAACCGCCAAAGCCCTGTGACAAGTTGTTATTGTGTAGTTATTGTTGTTATCGTTGTTTTTTTATCGTGTAGTGTCGGTGGTGTGTGAAAATTAGAAGTTGAATTTGTGCCGTGTTTGATCGTGCCTATCTCAATTACTTATTAAGTCTATGAGCATTACGCGAATGCTCTTCGTTTACCAGGCGATGATAACCAGGTTTTTCGCCTTTATAAAAAAAATTTATGAGTGAACACCATGTTACTTTCTCACATATTGTACAGATAAAGTGGAGCGCTTGGGCAAACATCGATTTTTAGTTCTTAATAAAAATCCGTTTTTGGGACCCCTGAGACCAAAAAAGTGGTTTTACCCTCGCCCTCGACGTCTTACCGCTGCTCCAGCACCGACAACTGGCACAGGGGACGCATCATCAATAGCCAGCCAAGCTGGCACCAGCCCCTACACATTGTCCTCATTTTCGTCATCACTGTCAGTGCCGTTATAAATCCTACTATGGATGTTATCAAGCTGGTGACCAGCAGCCTTCAGGAACTCCCCCACAGTGTACTCGCCACCATCGAGAGGCTCTGTTAGGATTTTTATAGTGTTATTCTGCATTCGGTTGTTTGGCCTCCGTGGTCTGTAGGCGTTGCCAGCTCTCTGTAGAACTGCAACTGATGTAACAGCCTCATTCTCCAGACTGCGGAGTCCATCTGAAATTATGTGATATAACTATACTTTGAATGAAGCAAAATTATTCACCATGCGATGAGACTGATAATAAGACGACGCCTAAGAATGGCTGAACAACTTCTTCCCAACAATACACCCGGTAACTAATGTTCGCTGCTTTTTAAACCAACGTTTTTGTTAAAAAAATAAATTCGTTACCGGCCAGTTTATGTGTTTGAATTACATATGTGTACCGTGTAATTGTGTTATTGTTTTAATCAATTTTTATTTTAATTCTTCTTTTAAACAACAGTATGGTTGAACAACGTGTTCCCAACAACGGTGTCTATGATCTGACGATGACGGTATAACCGTCGAAACTAGTCATCCACACGGATAAATACATTGGATGGTCTGACGGAATGAATTGAGGTATTTATAACCTTTATATATTCATTAATTGTAAAGGTAGCGCTGTCTCTGAATGGACTCTCTAACTATAGGATAAACTTTTAAACACAGCAGGAGCCTACTGTAGTAAAACATTTACTTCTGTATATCGTGATAATTATGAATTCTTGTATATTATTATTTAAGTATGCAAAATGTTCTCAGTATTAATCGCGTATATAAACTAGTTGTGCCATTTCGTCTGACTGTATGTTCCCGTAGTTATGGATAACTAACAATAACTTTACAAAAACCTCTATTTAGTAAGAGGTAAAGCTGAGGTATAAATGTATTGAATTTAAAAAAAAATCACACTGGGTACTTTACATAAGGAATTAATATGGAAAAATGTACATAATGAACTGAAAAATGTCGCTTAAAAACACTTAGAAAAAACATTCAACAGTGCATCCGTTTACTCTTAATTAATTGTGCATTTAATAGCATATTGTGCCTACGACTAGCATATTACGTTATACTTAATTGTTTATTCACTTGTGAATACCCAAACGTTCGGGTGTGCTCTGCCGATTGCATCACGCATCTTTCTGTAGTACGACTCGATGTCGTTGTTTGTTGTGTGTTTATAAACAGAGAAGGACTGAGACCAACTGGGGTTGTAAAATAAGATGTAAAATAGACGAGGTTTTAAAAAATTATGCGTTAAGGGTTCTTGACACTTAGATTGTGATTGGGGTTGTAAAAACCTCAGCAAAGTAGGACAACCTCATAATTTATACACTTTGTATTCTAGATTGTGATTGGAAAAATCTTAGCAAAGGAGGACAACTCATAATTTATACACTTTATATTCTAGATTGTGATTGGGGTTGTAAAACCCTTAGCAACGTAGGACACCTCATAATTTGTACGGTTTGTATTCTAGATTGTGATTGGGGTTGTAAAACCCTTAGCAACGTATGGCAACTCATAATTTATACACTTTGTATTCTAGATTGTGATTGCGGTTGTAAAAACACTTAGAACAACCTTTTTACACAAATGTGAAAATATAATTTTAACATTGAGAACTAGGAAAGGGAGTGGAGACTGGTGAAGGAAGATTAAGTAAGGCTGAGCTAGGTTTGGGCATTGGTAGGGGGCGAGGACACAGGACGAGGTTTAGCCCTAGTTTATCTAATAATAAACCTTCGATCCACACTCTTCTGACGTAGTCGGTAAAGGCTGCCAATTCCTCTCCTACCCCTTGCTATCAGCATACTCCACGATGAAGTTTAACCCTTCCTGAGTCATTTCCGGTGGTAGTAGAGGCAAGGCCTGGCACATCTTATAGACCCGGCGAGTGAACAGGTAAGCAAGTAGCACGTGGACGTGGCCCAACTTGGGGGCGTTCTTATTCATAGCCTGTACAGTAATAAGAACTACTTATAATATGTGCTTACTGTACAAACGACACAATTGCTTAATGTAAGCTGTAAGCTTACACAATTGTTTTAATGTCATATAAAAACCATGCTATATCTGTGAATCAACGCAATGTAAAAGCTACGCTGAAAGAACTCAGTTTACAAAACATATTTATTGGAATTTTTTGTTTTGAGTATAAGATTTTCTGTTACAATCACGTATATTTTGGTTAAAATTGCAAAACTACTTGTGGAATTCATTGTTTAATTTATTGTAGTATCCTCTAAGTAGGACCGAACATTACTATGCTTGGTTGGGCGGATAATAAATAGACCCTCGTTTATATGATGAAATACGTTCATACCAGGCGCTTCGGCGGTGCTGCTGGTTACTGAGTTTGTAGACTGCAGGCAGATGGCCTTCGGCTTGTACCAGAAGTACGTGATCGTCGGCGCTTTGAGATGACGCAGCTTGAGATACTTGACAATGAAATCTGGGTTAAGCCCGTTGATATGTAAGGATCTGGTCCGTCTGTTGTTCGGCGCAAATGGGGAAATTTAGCCTGCTCTGGATCAGGTGAAGCCTGCGTTGATTCCTCTGTTGCGGTTGCTCGTTGATTTCGCTGTGAGCGCTTAGCTCTCCGACATTTCACAAATTCGTTGCCCCTGTGCGGCTTAGGCAAGTACGAAGCTGATAATTGTGCCTGAAGGGCTTGCGATGGCAGGTGAAGCCTGTGAAGAGTCGCTGCGCTGTTGTTTCGATGCGTGGTACACGACACCCTTACCAAAGTGCCATGGTGAAACCCAGTAGCTCAGATTAATGTTGCGCAATGCCCGGACACCAAGACTGTAGTCAAGGATAAAAAATAGCTACTGAGGTTTCCGTAGATTGCTTGAAGAGCGTCTTCCTGTGTCGCTGTTGCGCTGCGCTGATGTGGTTTACTGGTGAAAGTAGAACGCAGTATTTGAATTAGAACAAATATCATTTATTGAATTTAATTAACCTGACGAGTCGGATAATTCTTGCTATATTCTCTGAGGTGCCTCGGCTGAGGACTTATGGCTCCTTCCACTGGTTTCCACTTTGTGACACTTCGGTTGATGATAGTTCGCTTGGTTGATGATGTTCACCGTTCAGAGTCCAGGTAGGATCTGTTGGGTGATGTTCACTTGGCAGAGTCCAGGTAGGATCTGATGATGTTGTTGTTGGTTTTTTTTTTTTTAGGAGGAAAAATGCGTTTAGGCAGACCTCTTGTTAGAGAAGGTACTGTGGGGCTCAACCAGAACAAGTCTGGCAATACCTACTAAAACGACCGCCCTCACCCCCAAGTAAGTAAGTCACTCTGGCTCCGAACCCAGTCACAAGAGTGTTTGATCTGAACTCTCCCGAGATAGCGTTACAACACTCCTGTAGCTGCGTAACGGACAGAGACACTCCGCATGCATCATTGGGGGGAGCGTCAGCAGCATCTAGGGGCCTTTCCCTAATGGCTGCAAGCAGCAATCTGAAACTCACTTAATAGAAAAAGAAAGGCAAACAGGTTAGTATCAATATTGCATGGAGTCGCAGCCTGAAGAAACCTATGGCGGGTCGTCCAGGATAGCGGCAGGCCGGGGCCTACCATTTTCCGGGATGTCGAGTCTCCCGCAGTTCTCAGCTATATGAGGATATCCTGAGTTGCGTGCATCCTGAAACAGTTTAGTGGCACATCTTATAGCAAAAATTTCTTGGGTAGGGATACCAGCTGATCCTAGAATGGTAGAGTTCCTCACGTACCATGGCTGATGCTTGAGTCTGCGAAGAGCAGTAGTCTGAAGAGTCTCCAATTGGTGGGCAAGCGCCCACCAAGTGGTAGACGCGTACATCAGCACTGAGCGAACTGTTAACAGAAAAATTGTTAATTTAGCTTTTACTGGCAGAGGGCTATGCCTCGTCAATAAGGGTTAGAGGAAACCCTGGATTTTCTTTCCTTCGGAGACCTTGTTCTGTACGTGTCGCCTGAAGTTGAGTCGACTGTCCAGCGTTATGCCGAGGCGTTACGGTAGGCTTCCAAAGGATAGCCACCCCGTCAAGCTCCACTGCGGGAGTGATTCTGCGTTTTATTTTACGTCTTTTCCTGAAACAGATGGAATCAGATTTATCCGCATTTATCTTAATGCGCCATTTATGCAGCCACGGGGACAACGCGTCCATTTGTTTCTGCATGGTCTTAGTTGTGTATGCTGGATTCATGCTACTACAGTGTAGAAACGCATCATCAGCATACAGCGAGAGTGTCACACCTGGAATGCTAGGAAAGTCGTTAATAAACCAGATACAGTACTGGTCCCAGGACGCTGCCAGCAAGTATCGGCCGCAGAGTGGAAAGTTCGCCGTCTACGAAGGTCTTGAAGGATCTGCCTGAGAGGTAGGAGCGGATCAAGTGTACAGCAGCCACCGGTACAGGAGACTCGCTCAACTTGTAGAGGAGGCCTTCGTGCCATACCTTGTCAAACGCCTTGCTGACGTCTAGCAATACTGCAACAGAAGACAAGAACTTATTGTTGTTATCAACCAGTTTGTTGATAACACGA
Organism: Philaenus spumarius; assembly: GCA_018207615.1. Lineage (NCBI taxonomy): Eukaryota > Metazoa > Arthropoda > Insecta > Hemiptera > Aphrophoridae > Philaenus > Philaenus spumarius. The sequence continues at coordinate 126,359 of JAGFPH010003468.1, forward strand.
ACGAGCTGGAGCGTGGTGGAATGTCCACGTCGGAAGCCGAACTGCTCTGGTCTGATGTAGTCCCCTAGATAAGGCTGCAACCTGGAAAGAAAAAGACGTTCAAATATTTTTGAGATGGTCGGCAGCAGAGATATCGGGCGATAATTCTGCGGAAAGAGATGGTCCTTCCCCGGCTTCGGAATGAGGATGATCTTTTCGGTCTTCCACTGGGAAGGGAAGTGGCGCAACCTAAGGACAGAATTAAACAGATTTAGTAAGACCTCCACTAACTGAGGGGCAGCAAACAAGGCCCTGCCGCCAATCCGATCCAGCTAGGAGGCTTTCTTCGGCTTGACCACAGAGACAGCGGCCCGCACCTCCTTAAGAGTGAAAGGTTCGATGTCGTCGTCAGCCTCCGGTGAATCAGCAAAGTAGTCGTCTACGAACTCCTCGATCATATCTGCATGATCCTCATCGCAAACGTCGTGATTTGGTTGAAACTGATCCTCCATAGTGTCAGCGAACCACTTTCCAAGCACTACCGTCTTGCAATTCCAGAATATGCAGATATGAGTTCCATGACTCAGACCTGAAATCATTTAAAAGATTTTTATTTTTAACACGGTTGTTCTGTCGGTTGAAGAGATTCTTTGCTGCCGGAGAACGAGTGAACTGCCAATATGTTCGAAGTCTTCGCCTCTTGGCAATTTCCTTCCGTAATCTTAAGGGAAGGGTTTCCCGCGACGGCTCATGGGAAGCGGCGATGGAAGCGTCTGAAACAGAAAGTGTTAGAAGGTTGTGTAACGAGCTGACCTGCTCGTCCAATTCCTCCACTGATTTTGGGGGCGCAGGATGCGTTAGGCGTTTAGCAATTAATTCGTTGAAATGGTCCCAATCGACCCTGACACGTACAGTGTTGGGTGGTAAGCTCGAAGTAGGTCCGGCTGTGACAGTAACCAGAAGTGGGCAGTGATCTGACGAGAGATCCTGTGTGGCACGAACGACTATGGGAAAAGGAAAATTTTTTGTTAAAACTATGTCAAGCACATCAGCCAGCCCATGGGCAGGGTAATGAGTAGGCTCCTCAGGTGACAAGACCTCAGCACTAGACTGGGAATCAATGAAACGTCGAAGAACCTTACCCCTGGCGTTGGTCCTCCGTGACCAAGTGTTGTGTTTGGCATTGAAATCACCTGTAACAAAGACATGTTCGGTACATTGAAATAGAGTGTCCAGATCGGACAGAAAGTTATCCTGAAGAAGTCGAGTAGGTGAGACATAGGCTGCGACAAGTAGGATCTCCAAGTCCCCAAACTGTACGAAAACACCTGTGGACTCAAAGTGCACTGTATTAGTGGGAAAATCTCTGTGAGTTGGCCTGCGGTGCACCAATACAGCGGTCCCACCCCCAGGATTACCACCACCGTCGCGGCCTCTTTAGACCCGGTCAGTACGATAAGTCCTGTAGGCAGGAAGTGTGAAGGTATGACCCGGCTGTAGATGAGCCTCACAGATAAGGATGACGTCGACGTCCTCTTCCGTGGCGAAGTAGTGGAGATCATTGTGCCTGGGGCGAACCCCATTTGCATTCCAGACCACCACCTTGAGGTCTCTATTCATCACGAATTAGATTCTGGAGGCTGGTCAAAATAACTGCAAGCAGCTCTGCCGGGCTTTTGTTCACAGAACCTAAAACAATAGAAATAAATAAGCTGCGTGATCCACGAAGCCAGCTTTACATTAGTTAAGGAGGGACTGGAGGAGGTTGAGGCCTCAGCTCTGTCTTCTTGGACAGTCGGCTTGCCCACAGGCACACGCCGCTTCCTTGGTTGTGCTTCCTCAAGTGTCGATATCGACGATCCCTTGAACGTCTCTGTGCCAGCGTTGGACTCGCTTTCGTCAGCATCTGAAACATACAGGTTTGGAGGAGTGATATTAACCTCCTTGCGCGTAACTCTTTCTGGATCTCTTAGCTGGGATTTCAACCTCAGCCGTAGGTCGTTTGGAAGCCTTGACTGCTGCCGCGTATGTTAACGCGCCCGAATCTGGAACAGAAACACTTGGCACTGGTTGGGCAATCAGAACTTTTGTCAAAGGCTGACTAGCCGACACAGCAGACGTGGAGGCGGCAGCCCGCGGGACAGCCCTAGGACTAGGTCCAGATCCGCCCCTCCGACCACCAGGCGCAGTCGCAGCACCCGAAGCAGGACGCCGGTTTGAGGTAGGCCGAGGCCCTCCTCCCCCCGCGCGACCCCCAGCCGGATTGCTACGCCTACTCCTTGCCCTCTCCGCCTGCTTATGGCTCTGGCAGCCCTTCCAGCTTGCCACATGTACGCCGCCGCAATTGCAGCACTTTGCTGGCTCCTCGTTCGTTTTGAGGCAGTCTTTGGCCTTGTGTGTCCCAGCACACTTGAGGCACCTGGCTGGCTGTCCGCAATTTACTGAGGAGTGTCCAAATCGCTGACAGTTGGAGCATTGTGGTACACCCTTCTGCGGCTGGAACTCTGCGACAGTGACCGTGAGTCCTAAAATCTCTTGCAACAAATAAATGCTTTTAAAATTGCCGACCCTTTTTAGTTTGACTAAAAAGGTGTTACTGGGGGCTCTACCACCACCTTGTTGACGTCGCTCCAACATCTGGACGTGGTTTGGTGTGAATCCCTTCTCTTCAAGCTCCAGCTTGATTTCGTCGGGTGACGTCAAGTGGTGAAGGCCACGTATGGTGACCTTTATCTCTTTGTCCTTTGGCAGCGAGAACGTGTGAAATCTTACGTTACTTGCTGCAAGGTGCTCTTGCATAGCCCTGAAATCATAAATATTTTTACAAAAAAGTCGGAGAAAGTTTCCGACACATTTAGCCTCGAAGGTAAGACCCTTAAGGCGTAGCCCCTTCAGAAACTGCTGCCAGTTCTTCTGTACGCCATCCACGATGATAGGAGGAATCTTTTCAGCCTTGGTATCTGAAACAGAGCTTTGGTTAGTTTGGTTAGATCTAACAGTCCTGGCGGAACTGTCAGAATCACTGCCACTGGTAGTGCCAGATGCATGTCGGCGTCTGCGATTTACGACTGTCTGGAACCCTCCGGAGTCCATGTCGTGGTCGCTCATTCTGGAACAGAAACAAAGATTAGATTAAAAAGCCAAATTGAATCACTAAATGGGTCCTTAAAAGGGCCACTGAAATTACGAAAACTAAGTCCCTAAAATACTAAATAGCGGAATGAAAATAAAGAGAATTAAAACTGGTCCTTAAAAGGGCCTTAAAGAATAGAATCGTACGACTCAAACTCCACCAAGCACCAAGGGACTGATAGCCGGACTAGTGCGTGTTATGCGACGCGCTGCCCATCTGCCGCCCCTATGTGTCTGCGCTGTTGACTCAACAGAGGCAGACGGCACTCGCTGAAGCGTAAGAAGCACGATGTTACCACTGGTAGAATTCTTCTAGCTGGTCCACAAATCCACTGCTGGTCCTGGTCCTGAAGATGTTGTCAGCTTGAAGTTCCAGAGAAAAGTGTGGCTGAGGTGGCTCCGATGATTTGGTCTCTAATCGCTAGCTCTAATATACTCTATTCCAGCGTGGAAGTGGGGAAAAGAGAACGTGCGCAGCCAATGACAGGCCTGTTCGGTGTCGGCGATCCGAACTAGTGATGCGAGGTGAACTGATTTAATGTCGGTGCACCGAACCAGTGAAGCGATGTGGATTTTTAACGTGAACTTAAGTTAGCGTTTACTAGGTCTTAAGTTCGCGTTGGGACTTGTGATTTTTTGGATAGAAGTTTACGCGGTGAGTTGTAACTTTCCCGGGAAGGTGAGTTTGAACACCAAGAAAGTTTGAAAGGTGGTTTTGGTAATTTTGCGTGATGTATTATTTAGTTTGTTGCGGTAAACGTGTCTACGTTTACCACTAAATATACATCGTGACCAGGGAGCTGAATTTACTGGGGACTTTAAGTATTTCGATAGATGTTTACGCGGTACTAAGGGCCGAATAACTTTCCCATGAGATGAGGTACATCTTCGGGGAAAAGTTAAACGGTAGAAGTGAGGGAACCATTCGATTGATGACGTAGAGTCCTTGGCGGGAAAACGTGTCGACGTTTCCCAGACAGCTGCTGTGCGTTGCTCGAACGGTCCTAATGAGGGCCAAAGAAATTAGGGGAAAATAACTAAGTGACTTTCTCGGAAGATGAGGTCTCAACTCCCGAGTGAAGTAAACGAAGTTTGTTGAAGTGGCCGACCGATATCGACGTGTCCTTGGCTGTCGAACATGCCTATGTTCGCCAGACAGATGTTATATCGGCCGGGGACATGTGGAGTGAAGCTCCGAGGAAGTTAAGGCGAGTTTTCCCGTAAAAGGTATTTACGGGAAAATCGCAGAACGCTGACTGAAATAGGCCCTTTTGAGGGACGAGATGACTATCGAAGTTTCTGATTCTCTTTTCCTCCGGAACGAGCATATTAGTACCGGGGATAGCTCTCGAAGCTAAATATTGTGAAATATAAGTAGCTCCGCTACGACAAATCCCCGGCATCAGACGAGTGAGATATACCCGGATGGATATATCTTGGATGTTGAGTCCTGGCTTCCAGGATCCTTGGCGTCGAATTGGTTGGATTGGCGACGAGGCGTAGAAGAGGAATATAGCGTCGAAAAGAAACAAAGTAAGTTGGTGTTGCTCCCTCGCTGATACAAGTCTAAAACAAAGAAAATAAATATTAAAACTAGAATACTAAAACTAACATACATATATGGAAATAAAATGCAACACAATACACAAATGAAATATACAACATGGCCCCTCTTAATAATATTAATATATATTTAGTTAAAATTGTTTATTATTTTTTGGCGACCATGTGTGGGGAGAATGTTGGAAAACTGAGTTTAACTTTTACGGCGAGTCCGTCCAGCTAAAAGAAAAAAAAAACATACATATATTTAAAAATTAAACGTGAGGGAAAAAAGAAAATACATAATTAATACTTTAAAAGTTATGGGGTATGCTTGGACGGCTTATTGTTCTCATTGTTTGTTTACTCGGAAAAAGGGACACAGAGGGGATGACCGCACACTTGGGCCGATAACTTTAACATTTCGCACTGTCGACACTTATTGTTTGCTCGGCTGCTGGTCCCAGGGAGGGCAATGTCATCTGCTGGGTGGGGACGGATTTGGTGTGGCGGTGGTTGGTCCTTGGGCAGGTGGTGTGGTCATCTAGTATCGGGCTGGGGCGGGTCCTGGTCCATGGGTTGGTCCTCGGGTTGGTCTTCCCGGTCCATGGGTTGGGTGAGTTGGTCCTTGGGTGCTGGACTTAGGACATCGGAATGGATCTTGGAAAGTCTGTCGTGCTGCCGTACCCAGTACGTGTTTCCACCAGCGTGTGACTCCACTGGAAAAGGTCCTGACCACTTCGGGGCGAAGCCGTCGTGGAAGATGGCATGCGCACGAGACATTGGGTGTGTTCGTCGCATGACTAGTTCTCCAGGTTGGTATTTCGTTCTTTCTAGTGGAGTCGTTTGAGCGTACCTTCTTTGGTAAGCACGCTGCTGGCGGATGTCGAAGTCACGGTTTTTTTTCCGGGTTGGGTCGACAGGCGACGGATTCTTCCATTCCCCGGGACGTTTCATATTGTGTCCTAGTAACGCTTCGCTAGGTGAAACGCCTATCGCCGCATTCTTCCTGGTCCTCAAATTGAAAAGTACCGCGGGAAGATGTTGGTCCCACCGAGTGTGGTCGTCGCCGAGAAGGTGTAACCGGAGACCGACCTTCAAACTTTGGTTTCGACGCTCGGTTGGATTTGCCCGCGGATGATACACGGCGGTGGTCCAGTGCAGGATGTGGAGGCGATGGCAGAAACGTTGCCAGGTGGTACTCTGAAATTGTGGCCCGTTGTCTGATAATATCGCGCGTGGATATACCCAACGAGGGAAGAACTCTTGATTGAGAATGCGCGTGATATAACGGTTTCTGATGAGGCTATCGGAAAGACCTCCGTCCATCTCGTAAACAGGTCCGAGACCACTAGGATAAATCGTTTTCGCCGTGGTGATTGAGGATATGGTCCTATGATGTCTATTCCTATGATAACGAACGGTGCTGTCGGCTGATATGGACGGAGCTTGTCTGGGTTGTTACGGCGACTGTTTTTGACGGCGGAGCAGAGAAGGCAGTTGGTCACGAATCGATCGACGTCTTGACGAATTCCCGTCCATGTATAAAACTTTGTGACGGCACGCAGTTTCGTCGCGGCCTGGGCGGCCGGCTGCAGGATCGTCGTGTTAGAGAGTGAGAACTCTCGGCGTTAGCATGGTGGGGACCAGGGTGGTCCACTTGCCGTTGGATTGTTGTTGCCAGGCACCGGAATTGTCCTGTCGGTGGTCCTGGTAAAAGCGTTGTTCCTTCGGCGAGCGGTTATGCTTATTCCGTGTCAGTTCCCACTTAGTCAGACTGGCGATGGCGGGGTCGTCTTCCTGAACTTCTCTAACTTCGTCGTCTATAGTGCGCGGCATCGTTACGTTTGCTATTGGTGGCTCGTTGGTAGTGGTTGGTGTCCTGGTCGGAGGTAGATACGGCTGAAATCGTGTACGTCGGCGGTAGCGGTTTCTTCTCCAGGAGTTCTTGATAAGGCGTCGGGTAGATCATTGAATGTCCCTGGGCAGTGCTCGACCTTGAAACTATACTCCTGTAGCAGCAATGAGCAGCGTGTCAATTTAGCGTTGGTGTCTTTCATCTTATTAAGCCATACTAGACTTTGGTTATCGGTACGTAGTGTGAAGGGTTTACCTTCCAGGTATGGCCTATATCGCTTGATTGCCCATACTACGGCGAGACACTCCTGCTCATTGCTGTGGTAGCGTTGTTCAGCGGCATTCAATTTGGCACTTGCCCACGAAATGACGTTCCTTGCTCCTGTTGGTGACTCCTGGTATAACACTGCTCCGATTCCGTAACCGCTTGCATCCGTCTGGAGAGTGAAGTGAAGCTGGTCATCAGGACGAGATATTGATGAGGGACTCTTTAGGGCGAGCTTTGTTGAGTTGAATGCAACGTTGGCCTTTTCGGAGGTCCATCTGAACTTGTTATTGGACAAAAGTTCCGTCATCGGCGCTACGAGGGTCGAAAAGTGAGGAGGTACCCAGTTGCATAGCCCTAAAAAGCTCCTTAGCTCTCGACGGGTCCGGGGTGGCTTTGCTGCCTGTATGGCCTCCAAGTGTGCCGTCTGTGGCTTGTTTTCGTCCCTGGTTACCACATGGCCTAAGTAATCCAGGGATTCTTTCCCGAGGTGGCACTTGTATACTGCGCATATCAGTCCGTGCATCGTTAGTCTTTCTAAGACACGCTCCAAGTGCCCCTCATGCTCTTCCCACGTTTTACTATATACGATGACATCGTCCAGGTACGCCTTGCAGCAGTTCATATCGCATCCTGCAAGTACGTCCTGCGACATGAGGCGTTGAAAAGTGCTTGGAGCGTTCTTTAATCCGAATGGCATCAGGATGAACTGATAGCTGCCACCGTCGGGTGTCGAAAACGCGGTGTCCTCCTTGGAGGCCTGGTCCATTGGGATTTGCCAGTATCCGCTCTTTAGGTCGAGTGTTGAGAAAATACTAGCCGTCCCGAGATCCTTCAATGCCTCGTGGATGATCGGCATCGGGTGAGCGCAGTCCTTAGTCACGTCGTTTAGCCGCCTATAGTCGACACAAAATCGCGGTTTCCCGTCCTTCTTTTCGACCATGACGACTGGTGAACTGTATGGTGATGACAACGATTCCACGATACCGCCCGCAAGCATTTCCCGTACTTGTTCGCGGATGATTTGGCGTTTTGCCGGCGTGCAGCGGTACGGCGCGATTTTAAAAGGCGTATTGGTTTTTAAAATGATCTCGTGGCTAGTAGTTCTCGTCCTTCCCAATGGACCGTTGTTGTGAAACGCGCTGGTGTTGCGTTGCAGGATGGTGTTGAATAGTTTCTGGTATTGTTTCGGTACTCGGTTTTCGAAGTCCTGGATGGTGATGGGTTTCCCCGCTGGTTGGCTACGGCGTCGCGTTGTCCAATATGCGGTGCTGCGCCGCTCTCTCCCGAACGTCCACTTCCATTTCCTCCGTTCCTATTTTGATTGATATCGCCAGCTGCCCTAAGATCTCGAGTCGCAGGTTCTTGTGAGCTAGCTGGGCGTATCTTGGTCCGGGTTTCAATTGCGTTTTCTGTTTGGTCGACAATAAATTGTTTCTTATGAAGTTGCGACTGGTGGCAGAATCCAGTAAGGCGGTAGTTTCGTTGTTGACTATCGTTACCGGAATTCTCGGTACTTTCTCCCCAGTCGCATTTAGGTCCCCGTTCATTTCCGGGAGGCCGGTACGTCGGGCGCGCGTCCGGACCCCTTCCCGTTTCCCGCTGTCTTATCTGTCGTTGGCCTTTCTGGACAGTCGGCATTCCAGTGTTAGCCAGGACATCGTCTGAACTATACATGATAGTGACACTAGTGGAAGACGACAAGTCTTTTTTAGTGTCTTTCCACTCTAATGAACGCTTAGTGTCAAATATCACTTAATCGGTGTTCCTGAGGAAACTAATCTAAAATATACTAAACATGATCAATTTTAATTGCACACCTGCAGAGCAGGCAACACGGATATTACGCACAGAAATTATTTAGGGTGCACAACTAAGAACTCCGTTGCCACTCTCATGAGAGCCACCACATCTCGCCATACGTCTTGGTTTGTTAACATGCAACCAACAGTGAGGTATGGCTGGTCAACAGGCCACCAACCCCTCCTCAGATCCTCGAGGAGTGGGCAGTAGATCACCAAGTGCAGAGAATCCTGAGGCATGCCGCAGTGACACAGCCCGGACTCCCTTAGAGCAAACGACCTCAGTTTGTCAGCAAAGAAACCGTGTCCTGTGAGGAACTGGGTGGTGACACTATCCAGTTGGATATGTCTGAGGGCCATCCTCTTTTTAACAGAAGGGAACCACCATCTGCTGACATGTCCCTTCACCGACACGGACCATCTTGCTTGCCACATTTTAAGTCCCTCGTCGCGCACAAAGTTCCTCACCTGTCCGGACGTAAGGTCTGGGATGTAGCGAAGGGTGTTTTCAGCTACTTTAATGTCCTGGCACATTTTCCATGAGAATAGTGTGCCCCTTTCCCAGACCTTAAGATCCGCGGGGATGACCCCAGCTACCCCGGGATCGCGTCCAAAGACACGGTTCGGTATGCCCCCGTGATTGAAATAAGGACAATTCTCTGTGCGCGGAGAAGAACCTTGGCATTCGCCACTCGCTCCATGGACCGGTACCATGCACCTGCCGCATAGGTAACAATGGCCTCAAACACTCCTTTATATATTGTAAGGAGGGATCTCCAGGATAGGCCGTATTCTCTATGTACGAGCCTCCTGATCTTAAAGAAGATTGCCTTGGTCTTTCTAGCCACCTCCCTGATGTGCATGCCAAAACGCATGCCACTCTCAAGGACAACGCCCAAATAGGTGAAGTTGTCCACCACCTGTATTCTCTCAAGGCCGAGGCATACAATAGGGTCTCTCCCCACAAGTCTACCCTTTGCAAGAAGGAGCTTGGTTTTAGGAACCGCTATCTTTAAATGAACCTTTTCGCACCAAGCGACAAAAGCTCTTAGCACCTCAGTAGCGCTGTCCTCTAACTCCTGCCGTGACCTGGCCGGAATAGTCACCGCCACATCGTCTGCATAGGCTGTAATCTCACAGCCGGCTGGGAGGTCAATCCTAAGCGCACCGTCGAACAGGATTGTCCATAATAGGGGGCCCAGAATGGAGCCTTTCGGACACCCTCTGGTGACCTCTCTGCGAATTTCCCCAAACTTAAACAGAACCACGGCCTCTCTATCACTGCAATAAGCAGCCACCACTTGATAGAGGTTCCGCGGGCAGCCCCACAGCAAGAGCTGATTAAGGATCGCAGGCCACCAGGCATGGTCAAAAGCCCCTTGGATATCTATTGCGAGAATGCCGCAGTACTTACGCTCCGTTCCCTGGACAATATCCCGAACACGACATATTGCGTCCTCAGTTGACCTCCCACTCCGGAAACCGTACTGGCGGTTTGAGAGGTGCCCTTCCTCTTCCACGAACCGTGTTAATCGTGCCACCAGTACTTTTTCCAGCCATTTTGCAACGACTGGCAATAGCGCTATGGGCCTATAAGACTTTATTTGGTCTCTCGGCTTGTCCAAACCTTTCGGCAGGAGCCTCAGAAGCGCCACCTTCCACTTACGGGGAAACACACCCTCCCTGAGACACGCATTGAAAAGCCTCACCATGAACCCACCTAGGACCGGCCACAGGTTCAGCCAGAACTCCAAAGGAATTCCATCCACACCCGGAGCTTTCCCCAATTTCATACCCTCCAGGGCAGACAACATCTCGTCCACGGAGAACTCTTCAGCATCCTCTCCCAACGTTAAGGATGCTGTCGCTCTTTGAGTTCTTTCCCTGACTGATTTATCGAGGACATTGTCCTCTTCAGGGTTATCCCGCGGAACAAGGGTGTCCAGGATCACATTGACTGTGTCCTGTGCCCCCTCGGTATGAACTCCGTTAGTTATAACCGTGGACAGGACATCCCCGGTCCTAACCTTGCTCATGGCTCCCAAGGATCCCCGGAGTTCACACGAACAAAGTCTCCCCAGGACTTCTTCTTCTCTTTCCTAATGGTGAGGCCCAGAGCGTTCCGTGCCCTACGGACCGCCTCAATCGCATCCCCAAGAGCGTCTGCTCCCCCTGCGTTCCTCCTCAAGCAAGTTACTTTCCTTCTTGCCTTATTGTATGCCACTCTTGCCTTCTGTACCGAGAGGCCCCACCACCTCACTGGATTATTTCTATGTAATGTATTATTTCTTTTAATGTTTTATTGATATGAACAGAGAACAACTCTCGCTTTATTGTTATTCCATCGCCGATTGAAAAGGAAGCAAAAATACTTATTTTCGTTTGTCCAAACAAAATATAAAAGAAGAGAAGATTTTGGAGCATTCTACACTGTGTTTCCCGATTTGAGGAACTAGAAGAAACATTTTTCAATTATTAAGAATGTCAGTTTCGTCGTTCGCCGAACTTCACACTCGGCTGAAGGATAGTATTCTACGAAAAAAAAATACTAAAACAAGGAAAATTGGCGTGTATTTGGTCACATTCGCCACTGTTTCGGCGGAGAGATGGAAAATCTATCGATTGTAATGGCAGCGAGCGGCTGCACAGCTACCGTCAGAGGCAAATAAACAGATCGTTTATTTTTCCAACGAATGTGTATGCTCTAATACTCCCCTTCGCGCCACTGTTGATATGAAGGCGACGGCAAGTAATCTGTGGCGGAAAACGCTGTATGCTGCCTTTAGATCACTATACTTTAATACACTACACTGTATCTATATAAAATAAAGTGTCGGTGCCCAATTCAACCAAAGATAATGTCAGCAATATATTGATAATTTATTGTAGCTTAACGTTTGCATTGGTGTTGAAAACAAGTTAGGTACCTATTTTAATATAAACAAAGTCCGAAATATTTTTCCAATGGGGGGGTTATAACCCCCAAAACCCCCCCTGGTTACGCCTATGATCTATTGTGACCTCTAAACTCTTCATTAAAGATGATTTATCGGTTTTGCAGTGTGTCCCGTCCTAATGACACAATGAAAAAGGCACAGGAGTCAACGGATATGTTGAAACTTTTCCTAGGTTGATGTTTTGTTCGACAGAAACAGCAAGAAGTCTGCTGAAAAGATCGTATAGCATCCTTACCTCTTGAATCTTGCCATTTACATTAACCTGCTTCTTCTTTAAAGAATCTGTAAATGTTACAATTTTGTTCTTCAACATTTTCGTTCTAATCTCGTATCCGTTTCGCTGCAACCAGAAATAAATGCTTTTCGCAACTATCGCTGTCATTTTCCACGTCCAACAAACATTTTGTCGCACCTTCGGTTGCAGATTTGCCTGACGAGATATTAAAAATAATAAATTTTCATTGATTCGGTGATCAAATGGATTCATGTTTTGTTGATAAAATTTTGTAGCACTCTTCTTAATTCTATTTTTTTCAAGATCAGCAGTTACGTCTTGATTCATTCTTAAGCCAGCTTGTTGTAAAACGTGTGATATCACTGTAGATCGCATGCTGTGGCTTTTGCACCAGCGTTGTCGAGCTGAGTTGAGTTTGAAAAATGTCAATCTACGAGTTGCATCAGCATTAATTGTTTGTTTGAGAGTTAAATCGATCGGTATTCGTGAAAATGGCTTGTCAGTTCTTTTTACTCCAAAAGAACCTTTTTCAAGTTGTACAAGAAGTCCAGGATGAGTTTCTTCAATCCTGCATAAATTGTTGTGGTACAGTACAAGCCAACGACAATAATTTTGTTGGTTGAAAACAAAAAATATGTTCGTTACTTTAGGTAACACAAATTAGAACAATTAAAAGTCATTTATTCGTATACTTGCGGTAACCATCAAGTAATAATTTATCAGATTGGCGTAAATCATGTAATACTGAGCAGTCTTTCCGCCGTTCAACGTTTTTGCACTATATTCTTCATACTTCTCAATGATACTCAATAATTCTACATGGTCGATCGTAGGTACTATTGTTCGATTCTTCATGAAACTTACGAGATAATTTTTAACATTTTCAGTGAGTTCAATATTTTCGGTCAGAGCGAAGCGTTCAAAATGTAACATAGAAAAAGCTAAACTCATCAAGAGGTGGATTCTCTTACATCTATTAAAATGCTTCCACGTTTAAAATCCATTTAGAGACCCATTTGCTAGCAACTCCGAATCCAATAAGATATTCAACATTCCATTGTTATCAATATATTTACCAACAGCTTTAAAATAAGCCATTTGAATGTGGAATGCGTCCAAGTGAATGAATAGATTATTGAAATTACTTGGTTTATCTCTTTCCGTTGACTGAATCTGTAGCTATTAAAATGCTTCCCTGTTAAAAATCCATTTAGAGACCCATTTGCTAGCAACTCCGAATCCAATAAGATATTCAACATTCCATTGTTATCAATATATTTACCAACAGCTTTAAAATAAGCCATTTGTATGTGGAATGCGCCCAAGTGAATGAATAGATTATTGAAATTACTTGGTTTATCTCTTTCCGTTGACTGAATCTGTAGAGCAATTTTTGAAATCATAAGTGACTTGCATGTACTCTTCATTACACTCCAATGCTACTTTCTGAGCTTGTCGCATCGTTTCTGCAACAACATGATTACTAATTGGAAAAGAGTTGATTGTAGTCAAATAAGAAATTTGTTGTTTGAGAGTTTTATCAAGGATTAATAAACTATTAAATCCCACCCACATAGGAGTATTCTGAATCTGTAATGCATGAGATAATATCCAAGCCAAACTTATTCTTTGTAAAGGATACGCAGTTCTTTGTAAATGCAGAACTTCAACAAATTATGGCTTCTTGTGATAAGGTTGTAAATCAGCTGTTACTGCGTCAAAAGTGTGTCTTTTTCTTTTTCGACTTGGCTCTGTTGATGAATGCACATTGCTAGAAGTTTCCCGATCAAACTGTTCATTGTCAATATCCTGAAAAATAATACCTACAGTATCATGTAGTGTATTTTTTCCGGTTAAGGTTTTAAGCTTCGGTTTCTCTGATCACGCAGCGTTATTGTGTGTTCCGTGATTTGGGGTAGGCGGGAATCACGCGTGCTTGATACGAAAAGTAGGGTGTTTTCTCTGACCCCGCCCTTGCTGTGCGCGGATTATATCTTCAGTCATGGATACCATAGACGTGAGATTGGTTGTTGTAGCTTTGTTGCTGGATGAAGAGGCTAATGAAGAAAGTATGTTAGTGAATTTTGTGAATGAAGATCCTCAGCCACTATTTATTAACAGGGACGAAGAAGGGTGTTTTAGAATTTTGATAACCAGGCATCTGTTGGACAATGAAACCAAGTTTAGGGAATATTTCAGGCTTTCAACGCAGTTGTTTTATGAAGTGTTAAGTTGCATTCAGGAAGAAATTTCAACACCCGTCACTATTTCATCATTTCAAAAGCTGTGCTTGACGTTAAGGTAAGCATTTTTTCATTTATCTATATATTAATAAGTTAGGGAGCTTTTCTTCACAGTCATAACTCGATAACGACTGGACTGTTTTTTACAGTTAAGTTTAATAAGTTAAGTACAGTTAAGGGCTGAACCTTTTTTAATAGTGGCGCTATTCGTTGACATTTGATCACTAAACATATGGATATGGTTTAAAATAGTTATAAAGGTTAACCACAGATTGCAGCACATTATTTCCCAGGCAAGGCCGGGATCACCACCTCGTTAAAGAAAATGTTTGTGAAATTAACTATCCATAGTTAGTTCTCACAAAAGATTTAATAAGTTACGAAATAAAGACTCATTAAGTTACAAAACATTCTTTATTTGTAATCTAGAAATATTTCAGCTACTGCATTCTAAGAAAACTTCTTCCGTTTATCTGAGTGATTTCCGTGTTGCTGGATTTCCGTTATGGCTCTCATCTCCATTTCAGTGACTAACTGACAAACCTTAAGGCGTGTCTCTGCCTGAAGTTGTCGGGGAAGTGTTTTTACGACTTGTGACATGCTCTTAAAAAAAATGTCAATTGGATGCTCAACAACAGACACTGGAGCACTTTGAATTTTTTTCTCAGAAAATAATTCTTTCAAAATCACGTTTCGCTCCTCACGTCCAGATCGAATCTCCCGGATCATTTTTTCCTTGGCCGAAAATCTTTTTTTCTTCTTTTCTGGCTCATCATTTGTTGCGTTCGGTTCATTTATTTCAAATTCACTAATTTTATCAGTTCGCTCTGAAAATTCCAGCAGATATTCCTGTGCTGTTTCGTCCGCGCCCTTTTCAGCTCGTTCACTGTGTGAAGTACCAGGCCTACTCCCATCGTCAGCTGCAGAAGCTATAGGGGCAGGCGACTGAAAGCTGCTTGTTACCCTGTAAAAAAATACTATTTTTAATCCTTTGATTAAAGTGAGGTAGTCCGATACTAAATTTTATCTGTTTATGGTCATATATGTAGGGGCAGGATTAAGTGAAGGATTAAATGTTGCGATTTGCTTGAGCGCATATTTCACATATTTAGCAACGCTAGAGGAATGTAGGCTATAGGCCTACACTAAATCACTAAGGGCTGAATCCTTAGTCGCGACTCAAGTACTTACTCAAAATCAAGTAATTGCTCAAACCATTCTTAATTTTGTATTTGAGTAACAAGTGCAGGTATAACCTACAGAGACAAATTAATGTATTAACCTGATGAATCATAATAATTATACCTAAAAAAAGGTTGTATTTTTTTTATTACTACCATTGTGTAAACCTATTTTTATAGATATTCGGGATTCCAATGTAAGTTATAGTTCGTTCAGAGTTTCTGTGAACATGAGAAACAATGGAAATTTAAAGGTTGTACATTATTTTCTTATGGATAACATATGTTTCTCATGTTCAAATGAAACTTTGAGCGAACTGTAAAGAAATATTCGGTAGACGTAATTTTTTCGCATTCTGTGAATTTGATAATCATAGTTGGCAAACCTGGAGGCAAATCACATGCTAAATCACACAAAGGCTAAAGACAAAACAGTAAAACTTTTGAAAACTAGAAAAGGTAATCAATGTTTTGACAAAACCAAACCTAAACATTACCTATAAGAATACTTTGTTTTCATTGTGAATGGCAGACTATTTACTTAAACCTTTGAGTTTGAGTAAGTAGTTGCGACTAATAATTCCGTGTGTCAAAATGTTTATTACTTACTTTTTCCCCTTATAAGTGTCATCCAAAAACTGAAGGTTCTTGTTCAAGTATTTTGATTTGGGGAATGCAGGTGATCAAGTGGTACTGTTAGCTTTAATTTTGTTCAAATTCTTCTTGTAGGAGTCTCGTATGGTTCTCCACCTCATTTTACATTCATCAACTGAAAATATATATTTAACTTATTAATAAAAAAAAAAAACTTATAAATGTTTTTTTCAGGTATTTGGCAACAGGAGAAAGTTTTCATTCCCTAGCATTTCAATTCCGGATTTGCCACAGCTGGATTAGTAAAATTATTAAGGAAACTTTACGTGCGATCACAGGGAAGATGTTACATCAAACTATCCCAACTCCAGACGATAAAATGCTTAAGGTAGTGGCCTGTGGTTTCTACAACGCATGGAACTACCCAAATTGTGTCGGAGCGGTAGACGGCAAACACATCAGAATCGTCTGCCCAGAAAAATCAGGATCTCTTTATTTTAATTACAAGGATTATTTTTCTACTGTTTTATTTGCTGTCATTGATCACAGCTACAAGTTCGTTATGGTAGAAGTTGGTAACTATGGGAAAGAAGGAGACACAGCTATATACCTCAACAGTGATTTTGGTAAAGCTGTTCAAAGTGGAAGTTTTCCGTTCCCATCGCCATCACCACTTCCTGGCTCTAGGTTCGACGTTCCTTATGTTTTTTTTAGGCAACGAAGCTTTCAAACTGACGCCTAATTTTATGAGACCCTATCCCAAGGAGCAATCACAAGATGATGAATGTAAGGCTGTGTACAACTATCGTCATTCAAGAGCAAGAAGAGTAAGTGAGAATGCCTTCGGTATACTTTGCCAATATTTCAGAGTATTTTTCACTCCCATTGCCGTCAAACAAGAGACTGTTATTGACCTCGTAACCTCAGCTTGTATACTGCACAAGTTGATGAATGCAAAGCTGTGTACAACTATCGTCATTCAAGAGCAAGAAGAGTAAGTGAGAATGCCTTCGGTATACTTTGAAAATATTTCAGAGTATTTTTCACTCCCATTGCCGTCAAACCAGAGACTGTTATTGACCTCAGTAGTTCTTAAGTGTACTATGGGTATTAGGCCTACGCCCTAGGCTAACTTTCACATTAGGCCCCTTCCTGAGCCGCGGAATATAGGTATTAGGCCTACGCCCCAGGCTAACTTTCACATTAGGCCCCTTCCCGAGCCAAGGAATATAGCAATTAGGCCACAGCCTGAGGCAATCAAAAAGTCAAAATAAATAGTTAATTTAGGCTAACTTTCCAAGGCCACCGCCTAAGGCAATAAAAATGTCAAAATAAATAGTTAATTTAGGCTAACTTTCCATGGCCGCCTGAGGCAATGAAAACATCAAAATAAACGTTTAATTTCGAAACCTCAATGTCATATATAGCATTATTATTGGTATTAATGAATAAAATTACACAATAATTCTTGTTTGTCTATATTGATTGTCAAATCTCATTTGGAAGTAAATCTATTTCACAGCCCCGAGGTTGTTTACAGTCTGTTCTTGAAACTTTCACATTCAGTGCACTATAGGTAGTGAAATGTCAACACTTCAGACCCTCAGGCATAGTTTTCATTATTAGTTTGAATATTTATTTTAAGTATTTAGGAACGGTTAGAAATACGTATATTTCACAAACCCTGTCACCTGTTTACAAACCGTTTGTTTTAGATCAGTGCGCTAACTTTCACATTTCAGGGCACTTGGGGTAGATTACGAAACCTTTTGTCACCAACCAGTAAATGTCTTCAAAGCTTTCACGCTACTTTTAGTGATTAAAATTAGTTACAGAATATAAATCGTACAACGTTTATAATACACGGTCATTGTAACCTTGTTGAATTAAAATAAACTGTTACTGTACTTTGAATTAGGAAGTTATAAGCTGTAGAATATCACCAGCTTAAGTTTCTAAATTGTTTTTACGTTACCAGCTCATTATAGTTCAATTCGTGAAGGTTTACCTGAGGTCGTTGAAACTAAAATAGTGTACTAGAACCTTTATAACAAGAATTTCTGAACAATAGTGTGCATCCAATTTAGAAAATCTACAGCGTTTGTAATAGATTACCATTGTACCCTTTATTAGGTCAAAACTAAATGTTAATGTACTCTGAAGTAGAAATCCTACAATAGGTAACTATTAAAATCCGGTTGCCAGAAAAAATGTTAAAACTTTTTACAATAATTTTTTGAACGACACAATCGCCATATATACATATCCGTAGAACATATATATAAGACAGATCAGTTCTATTTTATCCGCCAGTTAAAATAATGACACCCCTGTTTAACCATCAATTTTCTTGTGTTGTAGCGGGCCCATCAGGGTGTGGTAAATCACAATTTGTTATAAATTTTTTTAAACATATGTCTGTTGTATGTAATATTCAGTTTAAAAATATATTTTGGCATTATTCAGTATGGCAACCGTCTTATAAAAACATTGGTAACATACCGATAACTTTTCTAGAAGGGTTACCAGACATGAATTCTGTGGATTCTAAGACACCTAATCTTATAATAATAGATGATTTGATGCGAGAATCAAACGGTAATGTAGTGGATATATTTACTAAAGGTTGTCACCACAGAAAAATTAGCGTCTTTTTCATTACACAAAACTTTTTTCATCAAGGTAAAGGACAGAGGGATATTTCGCTTAACGCTCACTATATCGTGTATTTCAAAAACCCTCGTGATAAAACTCAGAAAAAACATCTGGTACAGCAGGTATGCCCTGAAAATCCTAAATTTATACAAGAAGCTTACATTGATGCGACTAAAGAACCTCACGGATACCTTTTGTTTGATATGAAACAAAGTACACATGAAGATATGAGAATAAGAACATGTATATTTCCGACAGATAAATATAATTACGCGTACGTGCCAAAAAAGAAATAAAAGAGAACAACACTATGTAATAGTATCATTAACACAGAATGTCTCGGTTAGTATCAAACAATGCGGATTTACTCCGTGCTTTATTAAAAATGAATCAGGTTAGAAGAAAACACTTCCTTAAATCAGCTGCTATTAATCTAATTCGATCAATATGCGAGTGCGCGTACAATACGTTAAAAGGGAATGTACCGTTAACAAAGCCTCAGAAGTGTAAATTATCTCGTTATAAAAACATCCTTAGAAAACTTGTAAAACGAGGTAAAAGTTGGAAGAAAAAGAAACATATAATATTACAAAAAGGTGGATCATTACTCTCTTTATTAATATCACCTATTTTAGGCACAGTACTTCAACATTTCCTAAACTAAATGGAATATACTAAAAAAATGGTTTTGTTACCTCAAGATTTTGTACAAAAACTACAACATCAACAAGAAAGTGTAGGTATAGTAAGCGATTTAGATAATGAAATGCAAGAAATATTAAACGAGACTAATCTTAATGATCGCGATAAATGGACAAAATATTACCAAGTATTACAACAATATCTTCATTTTACTGAACAACAAAGAAAACCAATAGAACTATCTATAGATGAAACCTACGATGATAAAATGAAACAATACCTAGAAGGGAAAATGGTGAAGAAGAAAAAGTTAACTATAACGAAATATTAGAATCAATACCAAAAATGTTTCGAAAAAACGCCGAAAATCTTTTAAACCGCATTCTACAAGATAAATCTATAAAATGGGATACATTAGGTAAAGTAAGTATTGATGGTATCCCAATACCAGGCTCGAACATTATCGATCTCTTTAACGATGTATTAAGACCTAGAAAATCGACAAATCCTCCGGGTTGGAATCAGTTTATAATAGCTTTAAAAAATAATAACGTACCTAGAAGCTACATAGGAAACCCAGATCGTCGTGATTTTTTAGACCAAGAAAATATAAAAGAAAGAGAAGCGCGGAAACGTGATCCAATGTATTATAGACATCGCAATGGTCAACCTGTAAAAGTTTTAAAATCAATTTTAGACACTCCTAATATTAGAAAATCTCTATCACCACGTAATTTATCTATAAAGTGGGACTCATTTAAGTAGTATGGATAAAGAACTCAAAAAAAGGTATTACAATCCGTCACACCCTGATAGTTTCGTTGGAGCTGATACTTTAATAAAATCACTATAAAAAAAATACAAGGCTGCTAAAATAAAAAACTGGTTACAGTCACAAGATACATATACACTTCATAAACAAATACGAAAAAGATTTCCTAGGAATAAATATATTGTAAACAACATAGATCAAGTATGGGAATCTGATCTAAACGACGTTCGTGGTAGAGCTCAATATAACGATGGTGTAAAATATATATTGACGGTAATTGATATATTTAGTAAATTTGCATATGCCATACCTTTAAAAAATAAAACAGGTATCTGTGTTAAGGAAGCATTTGAATATATTTTTAAATCGTCTAATAAGAAACCCATAGTCATACAAACAGATAAAAGGACTGAGTTTACTTCAAAAATAGTTAGAAAATATCTGCAAAATAATGACATTACTTACACAACCACGAGAAATCCTGATGTTAAAGCGGCAATAGTTGAGCGGTTTAATCGAACACTTAAGAAAAGGATGTGGCGCTATTTAACTTACAAAAACACTTATAGATATATCGATGTACTAGGAGATTTAACGAGAGCTTATAACAATACTAAACACTCAACTATAAAAATGGCACCTAACGAGGTTAACGATACCAATATTTTAAAAGTATGGAGAAATATATACAATAAAACTCAAAAACATTTGAAACCTAAATTTGCACGGGGTACTATTGTAAGAATTGTAATGGACAAAGGTCTGTTTGATAAAGGTTACGAAACCAAATGGAGTGAAGAATTGTTTAAAGTGAAACGCGTTATAAAACGGGGCCGCAGCCTGTTTACGAAATAGAAGATTTGAAAGGTGAAACTGTAGAAGGATCTTTTTATGAGGCAGAATTACAAAAAATTATATAATATATTATTTACCTTTTAGGTCCGTCTTGTGACTTCAGTTGCGAAGATTATGACTAGTTTCGGGGTCTTGACCCCATCATCAGATACTAATTTCACTCATATGAGCACGTCACACATTAAAAAAAAACACACACACAACACATACACAAACACACATAAAAACCTCAACGTGTCTGCCACCGTAGTGCACTCGGTCATGTCTATCTACGTACTGTCGGCAAGGGTTAACTGTCAAGCTGATAACGGCCTCTGTTAGGCGCTTTCTTTAAATAATTTAAAGCCGTGTCATACAACCGATGCGATTGGAATGAAAGATGATCATTTAAGATATTATCCGGATCGTTTTTGAAGGCTCTGTATATTTCAAATTCTTTATTCGCATTCATTAATCTTCCTTTTTTGCAAACGTGTATCGCTTCTACGCTGGATTTAAAATCACCTGGATCATGTTCGTATTCAACAAGGTGACGCGCGTAGTTCGACTTAGTGATGTTGGTTTTGTTGCAGGGTAGGTGTTCTTTGTACCGGTCTATGAAATTTCTCCCGGTCTGTCCTATGTAATACATGTTACACTCAGGGCATTTTATTTTATAAACGCCGGATTTATGTTCGATGGGGGTGTCCGTTCTACGTTTAAGAGATGAAAATATGTTATTCGTTGTGCGGAATGCAAGGGTGATGTTGCATTTCTTGAGAATGTTGTTCAACACATTAGGTAAGAGGCTGGTGTATTCTGAGGAAACGTATTTGTTGTCTCTGGTTGTTTCATTAATTGGGTTCATTCTATTTATTCTTTTACTATGGCTTTTTATCAATTTGTCTATTACGGAACTCTTATAGCCGTTTGCTACAGCTATGTGTTTATTCTATGTATTTATTTCTTTATGGTATTCTATCTTAGAAAGTGGGACTGTAAGAAGTCTGTGTGTGAAGCAGTGGAATGCTGCCATTTTCTGCGAGTAAGGGTGGTGCGATAGTGCGTGTATAGGAACATCTGTAGTGGTCGGTTTCCGGTATATTTTATATTGGAACTTATCTGTCGTTTTTAAAATGGTTAAGTCTAGAAAGTTAAGTTGTTGATTATTTTCAATCTCCAATGTGAACTGTATTTTGAAGTTGACATTATTCATATAATTCAATAACCCCACGGCTTGTCTGTTAGAGCCATTAAAAATTACAAACGTGTCATCGACGTAACGACTGTAAAATATGATGTTATGCTTGTATTTATTGTCACTTGAAAATATGTGTTCGTTTTCAAAGTGGTTCATATAGATGTCAGCCAATAATCCGGAAAGCGGTGAACCCATAGCTAGGCCATCTGTTTGTGTGTAGAACGTGTTTTCAAAACTAAAGTAATTTTGTTCTAACACTATCTGCAAGAGTAACATTAATTCTTTTATACCTTGTTTACTCAGTTTCTTGGTATTGATGAGGTTGTCTTTAAGTATATTCATCGTTTCGACAACAGGGATGTTAGTATACATGTTAACCACATCAAATGAAATAATTTTATAGTTTGGGGCAATTTTAATGTTTCTCGTTTTATTTATAAAATCAGCTGTGTTTTCCAAACTATTGCTGTTCTCTATTGTAATATTGTTTTTGATGAGCAGTTCCAACTTTTTTGCCGTTTTGTAACATGGGGCTGTGGTGTAATTGATCAGTGGTCTGATTGGTGTGTGTTCCTTATGGACTTTTGGTAGTCCAGAGAACAATGGTGCCTGGGGGTTGATGGGTTTAAGGGATCTGCGTGTCGCCTCGTTCAGTAAGGATGTACATTTGTTGATGGTTTGGTTTAATTGCTTATGGAATTTATTTGTTGGATCAGTTTTAAGTTTTTGGATATTATTCTGATTAATGAAGTCTATGGTTTTTTGTCTATATTCACTCTGTCCTATAATAACCAGTGTGTTTCCTTTATCTGCTTTAGTTACGATAGCGTCATTATCTATTAATTTTTGTTTAATTGTATTGAGTGTATTTATTTCGTTGGAGTAAAGCTTGTTAAGATTATGGCGTTTACCACTTAGGTTTGCTGGGGTGTGTAAGATGCTGTTCAATTTATTGTTAACAACCACTCGCACGTATTAAACGTTACTAATGACGTATTAAACGACAAACTTACGTTCAACTCCCACTATTTGTACGACACGGCTATCAACCATTTGTATAAAACATACAGAGATAACGATCAGTAGGCTGCACTGCATTATACTGACCGGACGTTGAGATGCGGCTTATTTCTTGTATTTATTCGTGTGACGAACTGTGTTTGTGTGTTAGTGTGCGTGTGTAAATGTGTGTGTTTATAAAATTTTAATGTTTTTAATGTTCGACGAACTCACCAGAGGGATGACCAGATGATGGAGTTACGGCTCCGAAACATGTCGTCTTAAACTAAACGACAAGGAGTCACAAGACGGACTTAAGGTAAATAATTAGTATTAGGTATCAATAATCGAAGAAATGTCACTAACGACTTCCACTTCTTCACCATCTCTTTCTTCAAATGTCATCCTCTTGCTCTCCGGGTTTTCCATTTCTTTTCCATATTCTTCGAAATCTTTCATTTCTGCTTCAAAAATAATATTGTCCTTTTTTATTTTTCAACATACACATTCTCATTGGATTTTTTATTTTTCTAATTCGATTGGCAACATTTTCTCCGTAAACTGAATGTTCATCCTTTATTAATTTAGATTCCTGTTGGATGTCGTCAAAACAACTCTTCATTATATTATACGCATCATCCACTTGCCTTCTCTTAACACCACGTTTGGATATGTCGCTGCCACTCCTGCTGCCTTGAGTGACACTGGCAGATTTGAGCAGTGTACTGCTTCTTAAAGTTGAAGAATCCATTGGCGAAGGGATTTCATTTGACAAAGATAATTCCTCATTGTCATTAAATGGTTCTGGAATTTCTGAAATATATTCCTGAGTCATACTAGATACAGTTGATCTTGGAGTATGTTTGTCGCCTAAAAATTTAAAGTAAGGAAGTCCCCACCAAGCCTTTTTTTTTCATACGTACCCATTCCTGACTTAGGTATTACATCCTTTTTCTCTCTTCTGAACTGTACTAATAGGCTCTCAATTTTCTTTTTAATTTCGTCAACATTGTTGACTCCCAACTCAGTAGCAATACTCATATAACAGTCATTTCTTTTAAACTTATTTTTGTAGTCATTGTCTGTAGTATCCCACAA
>JAGFPH010003469.1:20916-83118 GCA_018207615.1 Philaenus spumarius
AGAATATAACAAATTTTACCTTGTATCTGTCGTGTGACTTCACGACGGATACAAGGTAAAATTTGTTATTTACTATATATACATACAGGGTGTTTCACGGGAACCCTGACAAACTTCAGGAAATGGTTCCTTGTATCAAGGGAAGAAAAAAATGTTATATAAACATAGGTCCCAAACCCATTTTTTTTGTACTTATAGCTGAAAATTGTTTTTTTCCAGATTTCCATGTAGTTCTAGTGTTTTTTTACCTCTAGACAAAAATTGAGTAGAGATATTGTGTTAAAACTTATACTGGTAGTTGGAACAGAAAATTATGCAGACATACTATTGTTTTTTAGTCAGAAAATAACAATAATTATTCGGTGGTTGCCTTCCAAATTGTAAAATTAATTAAAAAAATTAAATCTTAAAAAAGTTTTTTTTTATTTCACAAAATTTTATGTGAAAACTACTTGACAACTTCGGCTGCAACCTTACCAAAAGTTGTCAAATTTTATGTAGAATAAGATTTTTTGTTTGATTTTTCAATATAAAATTGGTAACAGAAGTAATTGCTATGCATATGTAAAAAGTGTATTGGCCTTATTTTCTAAATCCAACTACTCCCTTAGTGTTATTTAATATTACTATTAATAAAATTATCACATGGTTTCAAGCTGGGTATACAATCACTAATCAGCTGTCTTTAGTCAGCTGATTGACCCCATTGTTGACAGTTTTTATTTGTAAACAATATTTTAGCACTAGCCTTCTTTACAGTAACAATCATTTCAAAGTTATGTTTACTAATAGTGAGTACGCTGATATGCACTTTGTGTACGGATTTTGTAATGGAAGTTCAAGAGCAGCTGTTGTTGAGTATGGCAGAAGATTCCCCAACAGGCATGTACCTAACAGGCAAGTATTTACGGACATACATAACCGTTTGAGTGAGACAGGTTCTTTTAATATCCTAAACCTGGTAATGTTATTCAAGCACCAGTTGAGGCGAAAGAAAACATTCTGGATTCTGTTCAACGAAGCCCAGGTACTAGCGTAAGGAGGCTTTCAACACAACACATTGTATCTTCTACTCAGGCATGGAGAATTTTAAATAATGAAGGTTTGTACCCTTATCATCTACAGAAAGTCCGGGCTCTTCAACTCGGCGATAATATTAGGAGGTCTGTGTTTTGTCGTTGGATTGCAGCTAATCGTCGGCGTCGGTTGGTTAAGTTAATACTCTTTACAGACGAGGCTTAATTTACCCGGAATGGTATTAACAATTGGAAAAACACTCACATATGGGCTGAAGAAAATCCACATGCTACAGTAGAAACAAACTTTCAACGAAGATTTTCAGTCAATGTTTGGTGCGGACTTATTAATGACAAACTTATAGGCCCTTACATTATTAGATGGGGTGTTAAATGGTGTAACGTATTTACAGTTTTTACAATTCGTACTTCCTGAGCTTCTTGAGGACATCCCTCTCCAAATCAGAGGAACTATGTTTTACCAGCATTACGGAGCACCTCCGCATACATGTCTTGTCATGTGACTCGGTTCTTACATAACCATTTTAGTGAAAGAATAATTGCTCACCATGGACCAGTACGTTGGCCACCCAGGTGACCAGACCTTACCCCGATGAACTTCTTCCTGTGGGGATATATGAAAATGGAAGTTTACAAAACAAAACCGCAAACAAGACAGGAGCTACTAGAAAGAATCTTCAATGTTGCACGAACAATCAAAGACAATCCTAAAATGGTACAAAGAGGACATCTTCCGTTCTGCAGAGAGCTCGACTTTGCCGAGACCACAACGGGGGACACTTCGAAAACATTTTATAATTAATATTCGGTTTACCTTAATTTGTAAAATTTTAAATTACTATTATCTATGTACAATTTAAATTACTGTAAGTAAATTTGGAAATGCTTAATTAAACATGTTATTTTATCTTTTCATTTCGATTGTTATGGTGAAAAATTGGTAGCCAGTTAATAGGCAAAGCTATGCAGATTTTGTTTAAATGAATTTCTTCATATTTTATATTATAAAAACCCACACTGAATGATATTGGATGTTTAAAAACAAACTTATTTAAAAAGGAAAAATTTTAGAGTACAATCTCTAACATTTTTTTTGTATTTTGTGTTACAATACTATACAAAATCATAAAAATCCGGCTGAAACTGCTTATAAAACTAAGGAAGTTGTGATATAATCTTATTCTACATCAAATTTGACAACTTTTGGTAAGGTTGCAGCCCAAGTTGTCAAGTAGTTTTCACATAAAAGCTTGTGAAATAAAAAAAAAACATTTTTTAAGCTTTAATTTTTTAATTAATTTTACAATTTGGAAGGCAACCACCGAATAATAATTGTTATTTTCTGACTAAAAAACCATGATATGTCTGCAGAATTTTCTGCTCCAACCACCAGTATAAGTTTTAACACAATATCTCTACTCAATTTTTGTCTAGAGGTAAAAAAACACTAGAACTACATGGAAATCTGGAAAAAAAACAATTTTCAGCTATAAGTACGAAAAAATGGGTTTGGGACCTATGTTTATATAACATTTTTTTCTTCCCTTGATACAAGGAACCATTTCCTGAAGTTTGTCAGGGTTCCCTTGAAACACCCTGTATACAGGGTGTATCAGGAAGAAACGGAAAGAATTGCAGGACATGTTCTATTGGTGAAAATAATGAAAAAAGTTCCTATAAACATAGGTCCGAAAACGCTTCGTTTTCCAGATATCCGCCATTTTGTTTTTTGTACAAAATAATTCATATCTAGAGAACGGTTTGACTGATTGAGTTCAAACTTGGTATGAAGTTTAACCTGACAATGATATACCTCAAGAAAAATAAACGATTAAATCCAATCATGCGTTTCAAAATGGCGGCTGTTTGAAAATTTCAAACCTAAATTACTCCAAAACCGTACATTTTAACGAAAAATGTCAAGACACCTTTTTTGTAGCCCTTTTGATTCCCTATCGGATGGTGTAACTGTCAAAACAATTGGATGAAGGATAATAGCTAAGTTAAAAGGTAATGACAACAAATGTCCATACAATATTGTAGTATTTACTGTGTTTGTATAGGATGCCGAGTTGAACAAACCAATTAGTACACATAACTTAACTCTTATCCTTCATCCGATTGTTTTGACAGTTACACCATACGATAGGGAATCAAAAGGGCTACAAAAAAGGTATCTTGACATTTTTCGTTAATATGTACGGTTTTAGAGTAATTTAGGTTTGTAATTTTCAAACAGCCGCCATTTTGAAACGCATGATTGGATTTAATCGTTTATTTTTCTTGAGGTATATAATTGTCAGGTTAAACTTCATGCCAAGTTTGAACTCAATCAGTCAAACTGTTCTCTAGATATGAATTATTTTGTACAAAAAACAAAATGGCGGATATCTGGAAAACGAAGCGTTTTCGGACCTATGTTTATAGGAACTTTTTTCATTATTTTCACCAGTAGAACACGTCCTGCAATTCTTTCCGTTTCTTCCTGATACACCCTGTATATTACACTGTACACTAACACTGTACACAAAAGTATATATAGAATAGACGCGTAAATTAGACGGTGAAACTACGTAACAATAACTGCGTAGAGAGATTGCCGCTAACTGATGGGCCTCACGTAGGGACGGCTCCATTCCCCTTTGTTGTTGGTATGGTCAGTACATGGTGGTCAGTAAATACTGTCAACAACAAAAGTGTTAAACGGACCCTTTAACCGGGAACGCTTATAAAGAACGACTCGAGCACATTGTTTTGAATCGGTTCGATTTTTACGAGAAATGTTGATTGAAATGTTTGTTTTGGACAAGTTTATTGGGCACTAGATTCTTACACACTTTTTTTGACTGACGCGGAGCCAACAGACAGTGTAGACTGGGCCTAAATCACTCAATAATTACAAAAACTGCCATTTTTAATGAGTGACATTTTTGAAGATGATGAACTATCGGGTCTGCCGGACTATCGAGGTCTTACTGTACTGTCGTTGGCTAGCGATGCAGTTGTCCCAACGTTGAATCTACAACTGGAATGCTTATTTTGGAAAGGCTTTCAACTGCTGGGTCATGGCCATCTCAGTGTCGAGAATGGAGTCGAAACGTTTTTCTTTTAGCATGCTTTTTATTTTTGGGAAAAGCCAGAAGTCGCATGGTGACTAAGCAGGATGTAAACAGACAGCAATACCAATTCCGGCCAAAAACTAGTGAATCAAAAGCGACTTATAGTACAGCACGTTGTAATGAAGAAGGAAGCTATTGGCCCATTTTTCTTCGCACATCGTTTAGCAAGTAGGCCTACCGTCTTGTATTTGGAGTTTACAGTTGTTCCTATTGGAACGAACTCTGATCCTACTATGCAATCACTATAAAAAAAACAATCTGCATGACCTTGATGTTGGACTTTGACTGACGTGCCTTTTTAAGGGGAGAGAAGTTTCTGGTTTTCCATTGAGAACTCTGAATTTCCGTCTCAGGGTCATAACCATAGTCCCAGCTTTCATCTCCAGTTACAGGTTTAGCCATGAAGTCCGGATCTGCGTGAAGACAATCCCACAATCCCGTGCAAACTGAGGCACGGTTTTCCTTCTGTTCATCAGTCAAAAGTCTGGGAACAAGTTTTGCTCTCACTCATCTCATTTGCAAATTATCGGTTAAAATGTTTTGCGTAGACCCGTACGGGATGTTAAGTTCTTCGATAAGCTCTCGAATAGTCGTTTGTCCGCCACTTTTTGAACGTTTTCATCTTTTTTGAGGTCGAATGATGTCCTTGACTTCAAGCGACTCATCTCTACTTTTACATCGCTCGTACCACTTGTAAACAGTCTTCAGAGTTACCGCATTGTCACCAAACACTGATTTTAACATTTGGGAAGCTTCTTTGGCACATTTTTCAAACTTGAAACAAAACTTAATGTTAACGTGTTGTTCAAAATCCATGATGCACGACAGACACGGTAAACACGACCTCACTCTAGCGGCTCTGGAAGCTGACTGACAAGTCGGAACGTGTTCAACTTGACACTGCCTGTCTGAACAGGTCAGGCTATCAGACATATTATATCAAATGGAGATAATGTCAGCAGTTGCTGTTATAAAAATTAATTCACCATAATTTTGTATCACACCTCGTACCTAAATAATATAAAGAAAGTGCCTAGCATTAAAGCCTTTAAAAATAAACTTAAGGCCTTCTTAGTAAAGCGGGCATTTTACTCGGTGGAGGAGTACCTGGGGCTTTGAATGGATTTTATATGTAGTTGTTTTATTTTATGATTAATTTGAAATTGTTAATATAGTCATATATGTCTTATTTTTATTACTTGTGTTGTATGTGTATATGTGTATTAATTTTTATTCTGTGCTGTGTATATGTTTTATCATGATATGTGACAACTCAAATGTTCAATAAGAAATGTAACCAAAGGAGGCTAATAAACCAAATACCAAATACACACGTTTTATTAAGTTTTGGGTTAAAAGTTTGCTTTCACATGACAATAAGTTTTGAAGAGTGTCGAGTACATTTATTTGGTACAGTTGGATCACTTGTTCTTGGAACTTGGGATATCGAGTTCATTTATGGCGGGGGTAAAACCCTCACCTAGTTTTTACCCCCGCCATAATGTCGTTTTTCTTTTATCCCCTTAATACTCAGCACTCAGTACAGTAACAAAATAATGTTCATGTTGATTCCTACTGCCTGGACTGTTAAATTATGTACTACAGAGGAGCAAAGGAGGAATTGCCAGTATAACATTGTTTGTTGCTGCATTTTAGACACAGCGACTCCCGACTCCGACCGAAGAGAGCCGAAGCTCCACTTCACATTTGTCAACTAAGTAATGTATATGTATAAATATATATACCTTTTTTCCGTCTTGCAACTTACTTTGTGTAGTGTAATACTAGGCGCGTTTCAGGAACACGTTCCCATCTTCAGGTTTTGTAAAATTTAAATAAAATTTTACTCACATGTGAGCACGTCATAATTTAACAAACACACACATACCAAACACGAATTATTGCACATATATAATTAAAAACAAAAAACACAGTTTAAAAAATTTTAAAACCGTGTTGGCTTGAGGCCATGTTAACGTTGCACCGGTCACTGGTCGACTGAGAAATTACATCCGTTATCTCCATCGTCAATACTATTTATAGGCCTACATGTAGCAATTGCAGTGGTATACAGGCTATTCGATTTAAAATATAATTGTTCATTGAGGACTAAGCTACTCTGGTGCAAATTAGCTTGATAAATTTCAAATTCTTCCAATGCATTCATTAGGCGACCTTTTCTACATAAATATAAAGGGATTAAATTTACTGTCTTTGTCATAGCTGTGATCATTTCAATTAGGCGTGTAGCATATTTTAAATTGTTATTAGCAATGTTTTTTTAGGTAGATGTTCTTTTAATCTATCCTTGAATTTCCTGCCGGTTTGTCCAATATAAAATTTATTACAATCGCTGCACTTGAGCTTATACACACCGGAGCAATTTTCAATGTATTTTGTTGATTTTGGTCGCAGTTGTTTTTTTATATTATTGCTCGTTCTGAATGACACTGTCACATTATGTTTCTTGAATACATTTTTCAAATAATTAGTCAATAAGTTGGTATATTCCGCGGAAATGAATTTTATTGGTTTTATTTTACTGTCTCTACTTTTATTCAGGTGTTTGTGAAGTAATTTATCAACTATTTTTGTACTGTAGCCATTCCTGCTTGCTATGTATTTTATTGTTTGCAGCTCTTCGTGATAATGGAGTTCACTCATGGGTATTGTTATTAGACGGTGTATAAATGAATTAAACGCACCCATTTTTTGTGACCATGGATGGTACGAACTAGCGTGGATTACCACATCAGTAGTGGTTGGTTTCCTATATATTTTAAATTCAAGTTCATTTCTGTTTTTTTTTATAATGGTTAAGTCCAGATAGTTAATCCTGTTATTGATATATCATTTTCCATTGTGAATTGTATATTGATGTTCAAACTGTTGAGGTAGTTATGTAGTAGGTCAAGTTGTCGGGTTGTGCCTTTAAATATTAAAAAAGTGTCATCAAAAAAATGAATTCACATTTGTGTTATGTAAACGGCATGCTCATCACTTTGTGTGTTTGTTTACCTCCTGCTAATAAATAAAGTATACTAATATGTAAGAAAACATTGTTCTCTATTTTCCATTTATAATTAATTTCTATACTCCAATCTATCATCAAATCTATAAACCGATTCTATCCCATTACATGCTTTTCAGTTATCCCTTAAAACAGTCAATCTGTAGTAAAAGAGGCCTAAAAGTGCAATTTTTACGTTTGGTACTTAAAGAATTTAGTTAAAGTCTATGTAATATCTCCAACACCATTATTTATATATATTTTTTTTAAGAATAAATTTGCATCCTACCAACATCCTAATACTTTTACTGGCTCAACTAGTTTTAATTTTTGTTTGTTCACAGGTTACTTAAAGTAATTTTATTTATAGTTTCTTTGACGGGAAAAAAAGAACTTTGCATTTATTTACAATACGTGGGAAATGACTTGTACAATTTATTGAGGGTTCCTATCCAGAAAATTTGAAAGGGTTAGGCTCCTCCAGGCAAAGCAACTGACAGAGTTAGTTATTGGGGGGAGGGGTTTAGAATAAATCTTAAGAACTATAGAGTGGGGAGCCAAGGAGCATTCTTCAACAAAGTTTTTAACATACATTTTCATAGTTTTAGTTTAGAATTACAAACTAACAAAAATGCACTTTAATGACAGAGTATGTACGTTCCATTTAATGTCATGCATTGTGCGTTTAGTACCCAAGTAATAATCAAATAATCATTTTTAATATACAGGGTCACTCAGAACTAGGCGCCAATGTCTCGGTAGCTCATTCTACAGCTAAAAATAAGAAAAAAGTTCATATGAACATAGGCCCAAAAACGCTTAGTTTCCCTGATATCCGCCATTTTTTTTACAATAAACAACAATATTGTATGTACATATGCTGTTATTATCTATAACTTAACTATTATCCTTCATCCGATTGTTTCGACAGTTACACCATCCGATAGGGAGTGAAAAGGGCTACAGAAAAGGTGTCCTGACATTTTGTACGGTTTTTGAGTAATTTAGGTTTGAAATTGTCAAACAGCCGAAACGCATGATTGGATTTAATCGCTTATAAAAATATTAAGTTTTATAAAAACTTATATATGTTTTATAAAAATATTAAGTTTTCTTTAAAATATTAAGAAAACTTGAGATAAATCATTGTTCTGTTAAACTGCACTCAATCAGTCAAACATTTCTCTGGATGTGGATTATTTTGTAAAATGAAACAAAATGGCGGATATCTGGAAAACAAAGCGTTTTTGGGCCTATGTTTATATGTATTTTTAGCTATAGAATGAGCTACCGAGACACCCTGTATATTAAATGGAACTGAAATAACACAACTTGATACTTACCTTAAAAAATTTATTTTATTAAAAATTAAATGCATAAAATTGGAGATTTATTATACTAGACTTTGTAATATTTATTATTTGAAATACCATGTGAAAATTTGATTTAGATTAAATTTAAAAAATGCAGTGGATTGATAAATTTATTTAGAATAGATTTATGTTAATCAGAAATTATTTCTTATCCATACAAGATAAACATTATTGTACCTATCTTTTAAAAAAATTAAATTAACTTGCAATTTAAAACTTTGGGAGGTATGTTCAACTCCTCAAACTTAGATTTTGAAGGTGCTTAGCTCCCTACCCCATGGAGCGTTTCACTATATCATCCGTAAAAATTAAATTAGTAATTAGATCGAAATTACTAGTATCAGAAAGTCTCTTGAAACCAGTCAGATACTTGCTCTACTACGCATGTGCATATATTTGTCACTACTTGCGCCTTGCGCAAGATCTGGGGATCTGGCCCAGTGCCAAAGAAAAATAGAAATATTAAATGCTTCAGAGATTGGAGAGATTCCCATTCCAGTCCAGTGTCTTAAACCTAATTACGCATGCGTGGAGTTGTCACTACTTGTCAATGAGTTGGCTGCTTTTTAATAAATAGTTGGTACTGTTTACCAAATACCAATTACAACTAGCCTAACCATTTCATTTAGAAAATTATTTCTGACTGGATATCACCCTATCTTTTTTATCAAGCTTCTCAAGGTTATTGTCACTAAAAGTAACCAAATGCCCAATGTTTCTATATCACCTGTCACGGATACAAAAACTAACTACTGTATATCGTCCATCTCTACAGCAAAGAAGCCATATTATGAAACCAACTACAATTATTATAATAAATACCAAAATTACCAAGCGAACTGCACTTTGCACTGACTTTAAAGTGAGTGTACTCTTGCTCTATCACTGCCACTCAGCCCTCACAGTTACTGTGAGAGTGTGCATGGTTTGGTCCAGGTTTGGTCTTATTTAAAAGCTTTGACTTAAACTTAAACCGATAATAGCTAGAGTGAAGTAAGACTACGGTACTGTAAGTAGTCACTTGACACTATGCAGAACTCTAAATCATAGATGACCATTGAATAAACACCTGCATAATAACTTCCTGCTATGAGTAATCTCCCAGAACAATCTATGCTAAATGCGTATATTATTATTCAGCTCTACTTTCCCGCCAAAAGTTTCAGCTGGCTTTTACCACAGATTACTGAGCACAGATACGATTAGTTGCTAGCGAACGCGAAATGTTGCAAACAGTAAATCCAGTTGATAATTCTAAAGTATTACCTATTAAAAATCAATTATCAATTAAATCTAACTTCTTTAGTCGTCAAATAAGTTTTCTAAGCCTAGTTGGCTATGCATTTTTATTGTATTAGCAAACTGTCACATTTGGTGCTCAAACTAAAAAATGTTTATTTATGGCAGTTGTTTGTTGGTATTTGGCAGTGAGGTTACTGTCGTCAAAAGTAGATTTTAATGTATAGTTTTATGCTGTGAGATTTAACATGTATGAACATTTAAAACTAAGTGAAATTGAGTGTCCAGTTTGTATGGATATTTGTATATTACCTGTTACATTGCCTTGTGGACACGTATATTGTGAATATTGCCTTAGAACAACGGTCCAGCACCAAGCTTATTCATGTCCTAAATGTAGAAAGCGGATTGGAAATTTTCTTAGGAAAAATAAAAATATTGTTAATTTACAACTATGGGCTGCAATTCAAGAGCAGTATCCTGACCAAGTTCATAAAAAACAGAATGGTGAAGACACTGGTGTTTCAGAGTGTAAGTAATGTAATGGCAAAAGTTTATACATCTAACTACAGCTGATTTGAAGGTTAGGTTGCTAACTTATGGATTTGAAAATGAAAGTATTAAAATTATAACTTACAGTCTCTAATTACAGTATGTTTACATATTGTAACACATGTAACTTAAGTTTCTAAGGCGTAAATTCACTCTACAACCCTTGGCTGATATTTTGCAGATGACGACCTTGTTTTACATTCAACTGTTAAATTTTGAATGCAGGTAAACATACTGTGACTAAAGACTATAAGGTAGAACTTTAGGCTATTTTTTTATTGTATTTCTATTCAGGCATAGGGTCGTATAGTAAATTTGTGCCGTTTCTAACATCAAATAATAGAAATATTAGCTGGAGTATGGATGTATACTTTTGCCAATGTGGGGTGATTCCATGTCAAATCAACACAGTCATTTTACCTGATCATCTCAGATTTCAATGACATTTGGTATACTGGTACACCCCATAGAGACTAAGAAATATACCAAATTTCAACTTGATATCACTATTAGTTTCAAAGTTACGCCTCATTAAAGTTTTCAAAAAAAGCTCAAAATCGACCCGTTATGGAAACTTTAAACTGTTGTAGCACCTCTCAGAATTAAGCTAGAAATATGGGAGAGGTGTCATTTTGCAGCATTTTTCAAGCCCTTTCTAAAAATTTACAACACTATAGGGGTCTTAATAAAAAATGTTTTAACAAATTCAAAATCAAAAATTAAATTTCAATTTTTTTTAAATGCGACGCTTTAAAAATAAAAATAAAATCTCAATTAGTCCTTGTGTAGTGGGGACTAATTCTCAATTTAATTATGGGATCATAATGGGTTCTTATAGAAAAATGCATTTGAAAAACGCTTACATTTAAATTTTATCATAGAATGCTGGTGACATCGGACTAATAATTCCTAATAACATAAAGCTTAGGCTATAATGAAATTGAAAGGACTATTGTTTGAATATTTTGTAGAGCAATTAACTTATATTTGTTAGTAACACACCAAGATAAACTATAAATTTATATTCAATAAATAGTTATTTATTGATTGTACGGTACAATATTATTATTCATTTTATAAATAATAAATAAATGAAATAATTTGGGCAGAAATCTATCTTGTTTTATTGGAAATATATTGCTTGTAAGGAGGTATTGGTTGATAAGGATCCATTAAAAAAAGAAAGATAAGCCTAACCTGTTCAGAAAATGACAAGGACTGTTTTACATTGAATGCCCAAAAACAATAATGGAACAACAAAAGTTACAGTTTACGAGAAACAATCTGTAGATTCTTTGAAAAAATGTACATAGCCTAGATTAAAATTTACAACATGCCTACTTGACATTTTGTGACACATGTGCTAATATGAGTTCTAGAATGTAATCATAATGTTTATTAATTATATTATTAGACATATTAAATCAACAGAAATATATAGGCCTATGGTAAGCTTAATTCTACAAAATTTATTGGAGAAAATTAAAAAAAACTCAAAAATAAATGTACAGCATATGAAATAAGTATGGATAATATTTCACGAAGGTTAAAGCAAAATTTTACAATACCTCTACTTCTTCTATAATGACTGGGTTGCAATTGAGAAAAAATCCTGAACCAATCTTACAGTCACAGTATATTTCCAGTTTATAAAGATAAAGTTGACAGTTAAAATTTGTGTACTTGCATTCATTAAACAAATGATCTGATTATCTTAATATACGTGATGTTACGCTCGCCATGGTGATCAGTTCATAACCCTACACACATATTATTTAATAAAAATATGAACCTAAACATAAAATGTGTACTGAAGTATGGCATTCCCTATAAGGCATAGTATGACTTCATGGTTTGGGTTTTTAAAATAGCAAAAAATTCACTTTATACTATTGTCGGAATGTATTCTGTATAACTCCATGTTAATAAAACACTAAACATAATATCTAGTTAAATTATATAAATACTAGTGGCTTGTAGGGGCAAATCCCCCTATTTATATTGAAACAAACTTTAACAATAAAATAAATAATGATAACACAAAAACTTTAAGGCTGTTAGCAAAAACCTATAAAATAAAATATTTGTTTGTTTACAAATCATACTCAGCTGTTTTTCATTCCAATTTATTTCTTATTGAGATTTTTTTACTCAGCTGTTTTTCATTGCAATGTATTTCTTTAAAATAGGCCTATTTGTTTGTTTACAAATTATACTCAGCAGTGTTTCATTGCAATGTATTTCTTATGGAGATTTTTGGTAACTTTCAGCTCCTCAAAACCCTATTGTAAATTGAGAAGAACATATATTTTTCCCCGCTCTTTCGTGTCAATACCTTTAATTTGAGCCATTTCCCAGCTTTGTACGACCTTCCAAGCTCCCACAATCTTTCTCTCAAAATTCGGCTTACGAAATTATATGTATAGATTAGTAGGTACGCCTTTTAGTTCATGGTTTTGCCAGTTCTGGCATTTACAAAGCAGCTTAACATAGGGCAAGGACCATAATATATAAATTATTAGCTTTTTAATATTTTTCTTGGTATTTGTTAAAAGCTGCCTTCAAACCATGTTCAGCAAGGCTCATTTATTTGTAGGACCTGTAAGCTCTCTGTTTAAGCCCAAATGGTGCAGGATAATGCTGTCATAAAGATGTGATGTTTATTTTAATTTGGTTTGTAAATAAACCACTGTAACAAAAATACTCTGCATCAAATCACCAATGATGAATATGATTGAAGCAAAACTCTTCAAATATAGCAAGTAGGTCTAAGACCTGCCTATAAGCTGTAGGTAAATTATGTTTAGATATGAGAATATTTCTTGATGAGTTCAAGATGTTGGTCGATCAGTAGGCCTTTATCACTTGTATAAGTCATTGCGTAGGCCTACTTAATTAAACACAATTCCGACTAAAATGCACTATACACCTCCACACAATATTAGTATTACTGAGTGTTTCAAATTATACAGGAAGTGATAATATCTTTTAATTTATAAATGAAACAGATTATTTAATAAAAATAACAGCTTGAACCTAGAATTAACCTTTTTCGTACCAGCCACAAAGTGCTTCCAAAACCTACCATTATCAAATATTCAATTTTGTTATTGAGCAAGACAGGTTATGTAACAGTTTTTATTATTTGTTGAAGTTATAAATAGAACAAATTGTAAATCAAAGAAAAACCTGAATATAAATCTACGTCCCCGTGCTGGTCTCGGTTCGTAAAGGTACCGCGTGTCTCACGTAAGGTGTCTCAAACAGGTTAGGCTACGGACAAACGGCTTTTAAGATGAAACAAAAATTATTATTCCCAACTAAATCCACCCCAAAGGAACAATTTTCAAATATTTTTAACCTTTTCTGGATACAGGGTGTTCCAATAACTGAGGGTCACTAGTTCAAATCTCGGAATTTTTTATTAAAAAAATTAGTCATGTCACACTTTTTTTTAAAGCGCTACGATAGACAAATATTTTGGTGAAAACAGAACCCGGTTGTCTTTTATCCATTTCAAATTGGTGGCCATTTTTGTGAAACATCTATATTTTTTGAATAGGCCTACTCTGTATTTTCTTTATCAATGCATATAGCCTTTCTCCGATTCAAATTTTTTTCTCTTCTTGAAATTAGCTTTACTACAATGTGCCACATGGAGCTTTTTGAAATTTGTAAACGCCCATTGTTAAAAATTTTCAAATAGCAACAATGTCAAGTAGCATATTGTTTTAATGATCTTGTAACCTTATAATATTTATTTTTTCACAAAATTGTAAACTCCTATATGCCACTATGCAAACTCGGATGCTTATGAGTTTGTCCGCTGCGAACGAAGCGAAACACTCCAACATCATAGGCTGCAAAGGCGAGGTGGAAACGCGTAAAGTGCAGTCAATAATCCGAGGTCGCAAGGTCAACGTGCAAACTAGCAAAGCGAACGGAATGAAGCAGCGTGTGAGCAAGGGTTGGAGGGTAAGATGCAAACACGTTCTTCTTATATATTTTGTACCCTAAACATACCTTATAGGCTATATTTCGTTATTTGAAACCCTATAACATATAAACTTTATTGTGGAAATTCGCGTCAGTGGTTCAGCTGCGTGGTCAACCACACAATTACATTGCTAATACAATGTAATTAGCAATAGTCCATTTAATTTAAATTTCTGTAAAATTTAACATGTAAATTCATTTACATCACAATTCATATATTCCTCTAATGAGTAGAAGGTGCCTGTAGGTCGAAATATATAATATATTTAAAATTTTAAGTAAAAACTAACAACCAAAATGGTCCACTAGGTCTGACTGTTCCAGATGAGCATTTTTTAATTCTGGCAAGCCTAGTTATGATTCGTTTTAAATTTTGTAGATAGGCCTACAACAGTTAAGCCAATTTATCCCGGGACTTAAACTTATTAAAAAGATTGTATCTTTATCAAATCATAATACGCATTCCCCATTAACTGTATAACCAATTTAAAATATTAATAGTCAAATCCAGATAAGTGCATTTAACTTGTGACATTGTTTCGAAAATGCCTCCAAATATTTACTTATAAGGTATTTCAAATAAGTTATCAGTTTTTAGCAAACAGGTTAGGTTTTATGTTCAAGCATTTTTTCAACCGTAATGATAATACGAACCTGATTCCTTGGTACGCTAACATTTGCTCTAATTTTTCAGATTTAAATGGCGATGTAATTCCGAAACCGACTTATAAGCCTGGAGAAATTCGGGAAGAATTCGAGAAGTCGTTACACCAAGAATCAGAAATCGAGAGGATAAAACGGGAGAAGGAGGAAGAAGCGAGCGCTCGGCTTATTAAAGAGTTACAGGTCAAGCATATTTATTTTATTACAGTTTAAACTGAACAAACGGGGAAAACCGGAAGCTACGTTGGGGGCTGTCATTGGAAACACTGATCGCTTTGACAATTATAAACTGCTATAGGCCTGTGTCAATATCTGTTGGTTTTGGTTTAAGGTTTTAATATTTAAGAGTTAGGACACTGTTTTGTAAAAAAATTAACAGCAAACGGATTTTTTTATGAACTGAGGAATAGTTTGTAGATGAAAATTCCGCCTTCGGAAACAATGATTTTTTATTGTGGTTATTTTTAAACCGTTAAAAATTTGTCTATTTTTGTTTTTTGCTTATATTTTGTAAATCATTTGATAATTTACTGTGTGACTTTTAGCGGCGGAGAAGTTCCTCCGCCGATTCTACTAGACTCCGACCCATGACTCGCGCTTTTAGGGCTGTGTTGGGACCAGTTTTAACCGATTTCTCAGCAGTTTTACGGAAATCTGAAATAAACGTTTTGAAGCTCATGACGTCTACTTTCAGAATCCGTTTGACAAATTTAAATCGGACGTAACAATTCATTTATATGTACGGTAGGACCTCGATTATCCGAACCTTGGTTGTCCGAAGCGAATTAGAAAAATATAATAATAAAACCTTGGTTTTTTGTCAAAATCAATTCCGTTAACGTACAAATAAATGTAAGTTAACTGAATTGATTTCGATAATGAATTCGTAGCTTGAGAAGATTTCTCAGTAAGTAAATGTATAATAAAAACTTTTGTGTTGTATTGAACAGAAGGAACACAAAACAGTAGTTTGCCACAATGGTGTGGGTGACGTTTAGCGGGCGGGTACGGAAGTATAGTGAATGACGAAGCAGTCTTGTTCCTTTTATACCCTCCCCTCCATCGCAGCATCGTATTTTTGACCCGCATACTTTCCCACAAGTTGTTTCTCCCCCCTGCTACTGTATTTTGTTCTTTTGTTTTTAGTCAGTGTTAGACTTTGTGACTGAGAGTGTCATTATGAGTGGAAAGCGAAATGACAGTGAAAGACTTATTTAAAAGTGTGTAAAATGTATAACTTTTAGTGTGTTTTATTTATCTATAAATACAAATGTTTGCAATTCAAGGATTTTAATTTGTACGTTTCTTAAGTAATGTAAATGTCTCTTTAAATTCTTTTGTTTTTATTACAGTATCAAATTTCTTTCATTCGAGTACATTATCAAACCTTCTTTGTTTATTTAAAACTATGTATATTATTTAACCCTAGAACCGGCAGCTTTAACGAAAATGGATTTTTTGGCGTGTGCAAGCATTTATTCAAAAATTCGACAAAAATAGTAAATTAACCCCAATTCAAAAGACGTGTTCCATAGCTTTTTTGTAGAGAAAGGTTCAAAGAATTTGTATATGCCAGTAAAAAAATTATAGATGTAAAATTTAGAAAGTTATTAGCTCAAGAAACAAAAAATGTTCAGTTACGAAAAATAAAAGTTCAACTTTAAGTCTACATAAAAAGTAGTAAAAATTTTTTTGTAATTTTTTCCATAAATGTAAAAAAGTTTCGTAATTTAGTTCTAAATAGAACGGAACTGTATAAAAACATTTAACATTTTCAAATTTCTTATTTTGAAAACACGAGATTTTATGTTCTTACTACAAGTCTGCTATCAAAAGTATGACAAGTTAGAAACGTAATTTACTAATATATGCTGTGCCCAAAAATAAAATATTATTATAACAAAGTGTAGAGGATAAATCAAAGAACTGAACTGTATACTTGTAAATTATCTTTTCATAAAAGTGTTTGACAGAATTACTTGAATAACAAACGTTAGAAAAATATAGAAAACCCTTGTCTGTACAAGATGCGCGCGAAAACTCCTATGTCTGGCTATGTTGTAAAAGTCCGTTACGCTTCAGATTTGAACGTTAGATGAGACCGTATTAGCAGTCACTTTCCCACGGTCCTATACAATAAACTGTTCAAATATAGCATATTTGGTTTACAGGGGAAGTTAGCTTGAAGCATTATGTTTACAAAGATACCAAAATATCTCTAAAAAGCGATTGAGGTCACACACATATCACGTGAAATAAATAACGCTGTTTATTGGTTGGAAAACTGACCAATTGCAAGGGTCTACAAAACCCCTTCCAACTTCAGAAATGTTTGTCCGATTTTTGATTGGATGAAAGATTTGTATAGGGGAAATTGTGATGAATCCATCGATACATAGATTTAACTAAGACAACCTACTGGGCGGGTTTTAGAGATTGACGAAAGTTGAGTAATTTCGTTATGTTTTGTATGAATTTTCGGGCGCCGATTGATTTGTAGAAAACTAATAAACTGCAACGATGATTACGTATGTAAATATACGTTTTAGAAAGAAATTGTAAATACAAAAAATAAAGTTTGAAAGGTTACCTTTTCAATGGTGTTTGTCTTTTTGTGATTGGAAGATTTTTAGTGGGTCAAATATTCAATACAATCACGCGTTACAAATGTGTTGTCATGATCGCACGTTTCGTGCGATCTGCCGGTTCTAGGGTTAAAGC
Organism: Philaenus spumarius; assembly: GCA_018207615.1. Lineage (NCBI taxonomy): Eukaryota > Metazoa > Arthropoda > Insecta > Hemiptera > Aphrophoridae > Philaenus > Philaenus spumarius. The sequence goes on from JAGFPH010003469.1 coordinate 38,627, forward strand.
CAAATGAAATATATTTTGATGTAAGTATGGGTCCAAATCAGCCTATAACGACATAAATAACGGTGGGAACTCCCACCTCAATGGTTTTCTCATGGCCTACCGTATTATCCGAGTTTTCCGAGGTCTGCCCGGTCCCAATTACCCACGGATAATCATGGTTCTACGATGGCGTACGTATAACGCTCCAAATTGTTTAAACAGTTATTGTACAAAATCAATATATCCGACAGGGCCCACCTTGTGCATGGTTAATCTACTCGCCATTAACTGTCATTAGCGAATTTCCATATAAAAAATGAGATATTGCAGTGGCCTTTATGGTAAGATCCAAGGTCGGGAGTAGCAAATGAGCACCGATCATGGTCCCCAGAACACGTTTTGGGGTGTCATTAAAAATCATATATGTATATATGTGTTCGCACTCTAGCGGCCGCATTTTAAGTCTGATTTGGTTCAAATTTGGTAAACATGTTGGTTGTCCATGTCGCTCGGATGAGGTCGTTAGCAAAAAAAATCCAACAACCGGAAGTACGTTTTTTGACCGGAAGTAACCATTCTTTTAGATTTTTACTACGAGAATGAATTTTTTTAGAGATTTTTCTAACAATATAAATGTAGAATGTTATTCGGCACATTTTGATTTTTTACGCGACCTTATAGCTTATAGCTTGGTTCCCCCAAAATCGATCAAAACGTAAAATACCATAAAAATACCCGGTTCGAAGCCAAGTGGTGCAAACTCGCGAGGCCACTACACACTATTGCGTACACTGTTCAACGCCTTCGTGAGTAGACCTATTTCCCAAATTGTTGGTTGAAACCCTAAAACATAGGCATATAAACATAATTTTTAAAATTTGCTCAACTCACGTCAGTGGTCCAGCTGCGTGGTCGAATTATTTTACACAATTCCAAAGCTTTAACTATTAAAATGTCAAAATAAAAAATTTGTACAAAAATGCAATTTTTCATGTTTTTAAAAATATTTTTCTCACTGAAAAATGCATTAATTAAGACTTACAAAGCCTCATTATTTTTTTTTTTAATTGACTACAACTTTTCCATTGAAAGTATTGCGTTTAATCCAATGATTTACAAAATATAAGCAAAAAAAGAAGAGTTTTTTACGGTTTTTGTGGTTTAAATAATATCCACAATAAAAAATCATTGTTTCGGAAGGTGGTATTTTCATCTACAAATTATTCTTCAAGTCATAAGGCAATCGATTTGCTCTTAAATTTTTTAGCATAAATAAATCTCTATTAACTGGTCTATAAGTTATACTGTTAGTTCATAATTCAAGTTATACTCTTCCTAATTGCAGGAAGAAGAAGCTAAGCTGGAAGAGGAGAGAAGGAAGCAGTTGTTGATAGATGAAGAGTTAGCACGGAGTTTCGCCGAAGATTCTGTGGTCACTAGAGTATGTATTATGAAATCCTCATTTTATAATAACAATTTATTTATAGGTTAAATGTTGCGTGACTAGTAGTCTATATTGATCAAGCGATTGTATGGTTTAACACGTTCACTGCTATGCAAAATTGCTAGGAGTTGACCTTTTATTTTTTATATCTATAGAATAAATAAGTAGAAATTACTTTTTATTTTTTAACCTTTTTACGTAATAATCACTAATATTTTAAAGCGGACACACATGTGCGTCCATAGCACATAGGGTTAAAATTGGCGTGCGAAGAACGCAATGCATTGTGTATTGCAAATACTCCCAATACGGGGGTTGGCGTGCAATGCACTGTGCGTCGGCCGCTTCTCATAGTGTTCAGTGTCAGTCACATGTGCGTCCTTAGCAGTGAACGTGTTAAAACAATAGTTTATCCAGTTATTTAAAAAATGTCTTTAAAGAAGTATCGTCTGCAGAAATTGTTGAGGAACATGAAACATTTAAACTTAAATCATTAATTAAAATCAAAAATAATCGGAGCCCAACAACCAACAAATAAATTGTGGTTACACTCATTATAGTGTCAGTTACCTCGTCTATAGGCAACATCACAGACGTATGTCTCGATAATGTCTTTTCATTGTAGAAGACAAAACACCCTGTCCATTTGTTGATGTAACAATGTGATATTTAAACTTAAATCATTAATTAAAATAAAAAATAATCGGAGCCCAACAACCAACAAATAAATTGTGGTTACACTCGTTATAGTGTCAGTTACCTCGTCTATAGGCAACATCACAGACGTTTGTCTCGATAATGTCTTTTCATTGTAGAAGACAAAACACCCTGTCCATTTGTTGATGTAACAATGTGATATTTAAAAATAACAATACACTAATTCTCACACACAAACGTTTAACTATCAAACGAGTTTCAACGACGAAGTCGTCATCCTCAGTGGTACATGAGCTACGACTAAAAACTTATAACCTTAACCGCAAACAAATCGGAAAGAAGATGGGTAAAAATGACATATACTCCAGCTTTATCAAATATAGTTCCAATTCAATTACCGAATTACCTACCACAGTCACTACTGAAAATATTATGAAACACTATAAACATAATACTTAATAAACCCTCCGATGGTTCACTAAAGTGCTTCTTAAACATCACAATAATAAACAATTGCGACGGAAAAATCACTAAATAAATTTAAACATCGCAGTAATAAAGAACCACCTTGACCGCTTTACTTATAAACTGATGAGGTCGAAAACTCGAAACCAAAGATATGAGATATAACAGATAACAGGATATCCAACCCTCCACCCCCACCTACACAATGAAAAATGAAACAAACGAGTCATCACATTGTACGTATGTTACTGATAAAGACTGATTTAGAATTTCGGTAAAAAACAATAAAAAACATCATTATTATGCATTAAGTATCGTTGTATAATTTTTTTTTAATATGATTCAATTCTTATCGACTCATATCCGGTAGTCGTAAGATGCGCATCTACATACCGTGTTTTTTAAATGTGATGTGTGTTATGTGTTTGTGTATATGTATTTAACGTTTTGACGACCTGCATGTATAGAGGGACTTTCTGATGATGAGATAAAATCTCGAAACGCGTCAAAAACTGTTTTAAACTAAGAGGTTCACTGACGGAAAATAAAAGGTATTGTACTTTATTATATATATGTGTTTGCACTCATATATGTAACGGCCGCATTTTAAGTCTGATTTGGTCCAAATTTGGTACACACGTTAGTTTAGATCAGATTATTTTTATTTGTTTTTGTAAATGTTTACTTATTTTTGAAGTAATTATGAGTGAACTTAGCAATTAAAGTGCTAATAGAGGTGCGTTTGAAAATTGTGAGTTTTAGAGACTTTGAACTGTAAATATTTTTTCTTATTTTTTTTTCTTGTAAATAATGTGTGTGTTATTCCTTTATAACAAATTAAAACCATAAATATTGGGCCTAGACAGTACTTTTATATCTTTAGAGGCAAGTTTTTCTTCTTTGTGCAGAAAAACCATTTTTTTTATAAAAAACTGAGTTTTTTTTATAGACAAAAAGTTAGTTTTTTACAGCAAAGTAGTAGTGTTACGTATATTTCTATTCACCATGAAATTGTGTAACTTTTGGCTGTATTGAATTTTCTACATTACTTTTTTTACATATTTTGAGTGAGAGGTTTTGGAACACAGAATTTTTTTAAATTTCTACTTTGGTCAACAAAAAAAAAAAAAGGATAAAAATTATAAGGTAAGCCTGTTAAAGCTATTTACTGTAAAGAGCATGTAATTGTGATTAAAATGATGTATAATAAGTCTTACTTTACTGTTGGTGAGTATTTTGAAATGATTTTAGTTAATAAGCATGCACGGTACCAAAAAAAACCCTTAGCACTAAAGAGCAATATAGTCAGCACTTGGAGGCTTAAAGAAATTTGCTCGGGAATTCAGTGAACATATAGAACGAGCCGTCACTGCTTAAAATAAGACAAATTGTTTGGACACATGCAAATTGTTTATCAGTTACAATGTTTTCTTTCTTCTCATAACACAATCCTTGTTCTACTATTTTTCCTCCATTCTGTCCCTCCTTCATTTGTGTTCCTGGGAAGTCCTTTCGGTCCCTGTTACTAGATTATTCTAATAAGTTTATAAATGACATGTATCTGTTTTATTGCTTTGCGGATGACAGGATCCTGGTGAGAAATTAGAACCCGACAGTGGTGATACTAAAAATCCAATTCTAGTAAGTAAATCAGTTCTCAAGTATTTATGCATCGGTGTCAAAGCTTTTCTTGTTGTGATGGTTTTTTCTTCTTGTTTGTATTTCTTTTCTGCCTGTTTAGTTCTGGTGTTTTATTTCTAATCTGTTAATGTTGGTTGTGTTATATTTCTATCTTATTAAATTATACAGGGTGTCCCATAAGTTAAGTGCCAAACTTCGGGGAGTGGGTCTATGGGTCAAAATAAGAAAAAAAGTTCACTTAAACTTAGGTCCGAAACGCTTCGTTTTCCAAATATCCGCCATTTGGTTTATTGTACAAAATAATTCATATCTAGAGAACGGTTCGACTGATTGAGTTCAAACTTGGCATTAAGTTTAACCTGATAATGTTATATCTCAAGAAAAATAAGCGATTAAATCCAATCATGCGTTTTAAAATGGCGGCTGTTTGAAAATTACAATCTTAAATTACTCAAAAACCGTACATTTAGACACCTTTTTTGTAGCCCTTTTGATTCCCTGTCGGATGGTGTAAAAAAATTCGATAGAGGATAAAAATATATAAGAGTTTTGTTATTTAGGTCTAAAACCGATACTTCTCTACCCCTTTTTAGAACAATGGGCATACTGCCGTTATGGGATTTGTATGTTTTTAAAGTATTAGTAGAGTTTTATAGGAAAAGTGGTTCTATAAATAATTATCGCAGAAGGTGAAATTGTGTCAGTTGTTAAAAACTAAATTAACAGCAGTTCAAAATTAATTTTTGCATAGAGGGGAGAAAATATTTAACATATTACTAGTACTACATATTAACATATTTAACATATTAACAGTACCAGTACCAGGCTATCGTATATATTAGATCAAATGGATGTAGTGTCAACAGTTAGTTGCTGTTACAAAAACCCATTCATTGTATTTTTTTATCACACCTCGTACATCACTTTCTCTTAGCGAAAATACAGTTTAAAAGTTTAAAAATCATTGTTTTTAATAATAAATTACAAGCCATTAATTTTTAAAAATAGAAATTCCTAAGATAATTTCTTAAACTCATAACATTGTAGAGGGATGATAAGATTAATCATAGATGGTATCCTGTGAATTACTTTTGAAATAAATATAGAATAACAGGATCACTAATTTGTAAGTTTCTTAAGTTAATTAACTCCTATAAAAGCGAGGGTATATCTGTACATGAGTAACAATAATATAATATAACAGCGGATTTCACCCATCATCTGTAACACTTAAACAAAACCTAACGTAGATTATACTTTGGGGTTATGTTTACAACTTCAATCTATACTAATATTATAAAGAGGTAAAATTTGTTTGTTTGCATGTAGGGGGGTAATCTCTGGAACTACTGAACCGATTGAAAAAATAGTTTTACTAATAAAAAGCTACACTATCCCAGAGTAACATAGGCTATAATTCATTTTAATAAAAACATTTTTTTTTCAATGTTTGTAAATTTAATCGGGAAAAGTTAGGCCTGGCTGATGGACCAACACATGTATTTACATTTATTACCATAGCAACCAATGGAATAAAATAACAGATAAAACAGCTGTTTGCTCCAACATTTCCATCAACAGCTGATTTCGAACTTTAAATCCATTATTTGTAATTCTAACATTTAGGTTAGGTTTTTATTAAAGTGTACACCTAAGCCTTGCTGGTTCTTTTAACCTTTATTATAACTGCTGCTATAAAATATACAAAATAATTTGATTTGAACATTTAAAATTATTTACCATCTTAGCTGTGGTGTTATTATTAATCCTACACCGTTATTATAAAGAAAACATAACATGATTATGTGTAAAGAAGATTCCAAAGGGGTTGGAGTGCGGAGCACGCAGGGGTTTGCCCTAGTCAATATAAAAGGCTTGTGAAGTTGATATTTTTTTTAATATGGGTTATTGAACTAATGTAGGATACTTTTTAAGATTTGCTTTGAGGTTATAAAATGAATATAAATACAACCTTTTATTATTAATATATTCATTTATACAAATTTAAAGAAGAGAGATACCCATTTGTTAAACTTTGGAAACATTGTACAGCTTTGTATAACATATAAACATTTGGATTATTAATTTCTTCATTATAGTATTAATAACTTTGAAGCAATTTTATATATCAATATAAAATGAAAAACAAGTAAAAGATAATATTTTTATCTTTATTTTGATTTATAACAATGTATATAAATACAAAATTTTAACAAATAATCCTACAGTTTTGTAATCCTTATTAATTGTACACATTTACCAGATAAAAATTCCCTCAGCGTACTTAGGTAGGCCTAGATCAAGGTTGTTGTTTTTAAATAGTATTTTAATCTTCCTGTGATTTTTCATGTGCTTACTAATGTAATTTTATTATACAACATTTTGGATTTCCTTGTTCCTAATTTGTAAGATTATTGGTTCAATTGATGCAAATCACAACACAAAGGTAATTAAGGGCAAAATATTAAACAATTAATTATCAATAGTATTACAGTAATTAATATATTTCTTGTTTCAATTTCAGTCAGCTAAGAAAGCATTTTCAACTCCCAAGTCATCTACGCCAACTAGAAAATTGGAAACTTATTTCCGTAAGTCATAATTGATTTTGATTTCTTAATTTTGCATAATATAAATAAATTGTCCTTGGCTTTTCCAAAAAACTGTCAACTTTTGAATCTGAAATGTTGATTAATAAAACAAATATTACATGCTGTCCCCGAACTCTCTGGTCCCATTTTATGGATTTTTTCCTGGGATCGAGGCAAACATATTTCACAATATAAACATGGGTCCACGGTGCTTAGTTTTTCGTCTGTCTGTATGTGTTTTTTACAAAATAATTCATACCTAGAGAGCGGTTTGACTGACTGAGTTCAAATTTGACATGAAGGTTAGTTTGTTTTAAAATTTCAAACCTAAATTATCAAAAAATCGAACATTTTAACAAAAAATGCCGAGAGACCTTTTTTTTTTTGTATCCCTTTTAAATTCTCTATCGAATGGTGTAACTGCCAAAACAATCGAGCTGAGTGGAACGTGAGACGAAGCTGGAGGCTTTGGTACAAACAACTTCTACTAATATGTTTAGTACACACAGGCAGCTATTCAGCGCCTTTGTGAGTAGATCAATTTTCCAAATAGTTGGCTGAAACCCTAAAACATATTAACGTAATTTTGGAAATTCGCCCAAGGTTCAGTTTCTTGGTAGAATTACTTATGTCTCCCTTATTTTTAATTTTAATTATAAACCTCTAGCGAGGCCTAGTAGAAACCAATCAATAGATGGTGCTGATGAAGTTGTTTTTACTCGAATACAAAAGAAACTAAAGTGTTCTTAATTTATCAGTTTTTTTTTTTTTAACTTCCCGCTACCAATAAAGGGAAGTTATTGATTTCGGTCCGATTTTCGAAAGTCGAGTTTTCATTAAATCTCCACGTTTTGAGGTCCCAGGAAGCCATTCTGACTATTCCCGCCGAGGTGTCCGACCGTGTGTGGATGTATGTGTGTAAATAAATTTTTGTCGTACAGTTTCTCAAAAACGAATCAACCGATTGAATTCTACGACATGTCATTCGAAAGGGTGTATCAAAACTTAGATCTGGTTAGGTTTGAGAGTTAATCCATCGAGCCAATCTGAAGAAATTTTAAAAAATAACCTAATTTTTTTTGGAATTTTTATGTTTTTTAAAAATAACTTTAAAGCGTGCGAAAAAATCATAATAAAACCATGTATACATTTTTTGTGCTTAAAAAACTGCGTCGACTGCTTTTTTGAAAATGAAAATCGGACGACACATTCAAAAGTTATTGTTGTTTAAAAATTCACAAATTTTCGGTTTTTTTTATTTTTTTAACATATCTTTCAGATTTCTCAACCAATCAATATAAACCTGTACATTTTCTTTTTGTTAAGCGTTTAAAATTCAAACTAAGCGGGAAGTTCCAGGGTTGGCCTGCACGGTCAACCAATTTCCAGATTTTTTAGACAAGGTTTAGCCAAATTGATAACGTGGTTACTTCATGATCAGAAGATCCCGAGTTCGAATCTTGGGAGACCAGGTAACTTTTCATATCTGTGGTTTGAGGAAATGGGAGCGAAAGTAGAGCAGGCAGTGGTTGGCTCGCTTCCAAGCTGACGGGATATGACTAGTTACCTGGTCTCCGGCTGGGGATGTTTTGCATACTTTTAATAAAGTAATTATATATATCTTTTGTTTGAAATATTGACGATGAGAAGGCAAAACAAAAAGATGAATATAATAAACAATGTAATAAATACCATATATTTGGTATGTATGCATTCAGAAAATTCCATTGATTCATAATACAGGGTGTTCCAAAAAGAATGACGGGATTTCGAATAAGCGCTGCTGGAAGAGTTTTAAATGTCAATTTGAAGAGTAAAAAAACCAAGTTTTTTTCGTACAACAAGTTTCGATGTGAGCTCCATTTGTTGCTCTGCCGACATCAAAGCGGTAATCGATTTCTTGTCAAGTATTTTGTGGTATTACAGTCGTGATCGCTGTCTCAAATCGTGAACTTTTTCTGCATACACAATGTTCTTTATGTAACTGCAGAAAAAAATTAAAAGGGGTCAAATCTTTCCAACCATTTGGAAATCTGTTGTTTAGTGTACGGCGCACTTCCTCATGGTGATGATTGCTTGTTCGAACCCCATCAGGCCTGCAGAATATGCCCGAACGAGGTTCGGGGGAAATTGGGACTGAGCTGGGGAAATTTTGGCCGGGGAAAATCCACAAAAAATAAGGAAAATATAATTATATTGGGGAAAAATAGATAAGAAATTCATGGGAACAAAGGTCAGTTTAATCGGTTTGTACAATACATATACATACACATACACACCAACACACACACAAAGTGTGTTGTCTGCTCTCTGCTGCAAGTCGGACAGGGTTCCTTAATTTTCACCACACAAAATATCGTACGGTCGAGCCGCCGATACGATATTAATCTTCACCACACAAAATATCGTATCGGCGTTTCGGTATTTTTGTGCCGGTTGATGAATGGCAGTTTCCTGATTCTTGACGGATGTTCAAATACCTTTGTTAGGTATTAAAAATATAGATGGATTTATTAGACGGCGACCTGCGCGGAAAGTCTTGCTCATGTAGGAGAGGTAGGTGAAGGTTCCCCACCATCGCGCACCTCGTGCGCCGACGCAACCCCATCCCCCAGTCATATACTCTTTTCAGATCTCAGCAGCAAATATGAGGTGCGCGGTGGTGGGGAACCTTCACCGACCTTTCCTACATGAGCAAGATTTTCCGCGCAGGTCGCCGTCTAATAAATCCATCTATAATTATGATTCTGGTATGCAAATTTTGATTAGTTTCATACAAATGATTTTATTCAAGCGATTAGAATTAAATCAAATTAAACCAAATTATCCTGCATAAGTTTCTCGAAAGCGACGCTGCACTGTCAACGTCGTACTGGCGTCTGATGGCGTAATGGCGGCCTGCCACTGCGCATGTCAACGTTTGGCTCCTAGCTACACGGTAAACAAAACTTACTTATTTTAACTTCAGATTGATGTTTAAATATTTTGAACAGTTTTTCAATAGCGCTCGTTCAAAATCCCGTCATTCTTTTTGGAACACCCTGTATTGAATAAAAGAAATATTTAATAAAATGTTTCACAGCCAGGTCTCCATAAGGAATCATAGATTCGCATACTATGCCCTTGGAAGAATATTGTAAGATCTTTTTATCGCCAGCAATAAAAAGTGATTCATCATTGAATAGTGAAAACCAAAACTCCCGTTCCGTTGTTTTTGTCTCGGAATTGGACTTTTTGTGTCTTTACGTTGCATCATCTTCACCACTTCAGCTTGCATTAATAGTTGATTTTGATCATAATATAAAACAATTTCAGGGTAAATCTAAGTTATGAATCAAAATATAATTAATGAATGCATTAAGTTAAATTACTTGAGTTTGTGTGTCGCAGAAAGCACACCGACAATATCGAGAGGGTCTAGTGACGATGACAGCATTGGTCGGGAAATTCATCATTTTAAGCCGATTTCTACAGCACCCACTACTCCGCCGAAACGTTTGCCAGGTAATTTGTTTTTATTTATTATCTTTGCCACATTACAGCAATTGCAGGGAAATTGCCAAGCCTGGTGGAGGGTCACAATGTACAATAGTTCCTATCTAGTCTGAACTAGTTGTACAAACACACATTCTATAACGATCCAATCATACCTAAGACAAATATTCCAATAGCCTATAAGTAAAAGACCCTATGTTAGACCTAAAAGTCATTAGCCTAACTCATTTGAAACAATGTAAACAAAAACATAATAGCTTTGAGACAGCTATTCATACAGCCTAGACAAGCATAAGTGTAAAAATCTAGATAACCTTTCCAAACTGTTGAAATTAATCAAGCCATATAAACAAGACACCATTAATGTATCAGAATCAATACAAAATGTATCAGATTTTACTAAATTAAATTAACCCTACAACTGTCCATGTTAATGTTTTGCAACGCCAAAGTCATTTCGGTGCGTGTGCAAGCATATTTTCAAATATTCGCCAAATCAATGAATATTTTTATATTCATAGTTGCATCAATGAAACTCTAAACATAAAACTTAAGCATGTCGCAATCAACTTTTTAAATGAGCGACTTTCTCTTAAAGACTTTACAAAAAGTGAACATTTGAACAATCATGGTAAAAGAATCTGTTGTGAAAGAATTGTTGAACTGGTCAAGAGTAATAGAACTGACAAACTGACATTTTTGCAAAAGTGGTTAACAAGTTCTAAATATGATGACTGTGTGAGTAGTTCTACAGTTCAGTTTGTTCAGAAGAAGGCAACTCCCCTTGAGAGATGGCTGCTGTCTGGAAAGATTAACCCAAATGAAAATGACTGTACATCATCAACTTCTAAGAAACGTTTTTTATAGATTCTTCGTCAGAGCAGGGAAATATTGCAAGTGATTACAGTCCAAACAATGAAGTTTTAAACACTGAGTGGAATAAACAACTTTTTATAGTGCATCAAAATACCCAATATGCCACAAATAAAATAGATAATTTAAACTTGTTTTGTTCTGAACTGAGTACCGTATTGATGTTTTGGTGGTAACCGAGCATGCTTTCAGGAAAAGCAATATTAATTGCTTTAACTTGGGGGGTTATAAATTAGCAAAAGGTTTTTGTAGAACAACACGAAATGGTGGGGGTGTTGCTATACTTATTAAGAGCTTTATAGCTTTTGCTGACTTTGGCACATGTGATCACCTTTCCTTGGATTCTGACTTTGAGTTAGTGGGTACTAAATTAAGATATCAGTCTCAGAGTCTAGTTATTATGGGATTGTATCGAGCTCCTATAGGAGATATCAACATATTTTTTAAATGTCTTGATGAAGTCCTAAAAACGCTTCTTATAAAAAAGTTTAAATTTGTTATTTGTGGGGATTGGAATATAGATGTTTTGAGAGACCATACTAATAGGTACAGATTGAGGGATTTGCTGGCTACATATGGCTTGCGATGGTTGGTGAGCTCACCTACTAGAGTGACTGGATCCTCTGCAACCGCAATAGACAATGTCATTTCAAATATTTTTTCTAATAATATCATGGTGGAGATCATTCAATCCGGTATTTCTGACCACTATGCTCAGGGGGTAAGTGTTATGGACTTTGGTCCTAAGCATGTTTTCCAAATTAGAGAGATCAGGAATCTGCACCCAGGTAATATCAAACTTTTGAAATATCTTTTACATAGTGAAAATTGGGATAAATTAAATTATATTAACGGTACAGAAGCCAAATTTGAGTTTTTTATGATTCATTCTTGTTCTTTTTAAATATAGCTTGTCCATTAAAAACAGTAAAGAGTAATATAAATAACAAGAGTAATAATCAATGGATAACAAAGGGAATTCTAATTTCCCGGCAAAAACTAAAACTGTATTATGAAATCAACAAGTCAACAAATAATGAATTATTTAGAGATTTTTACAAACAATATAAAAAAATTTATAGAAAATTTTCAATGCTGCTAAATCTTATGAAAATTAATAAAAAAAATCATAACTTCCAATAATGTTGCCAAGGCATCTTGGGAAATGATAAATAAGTTGAAATCTAACAAAAAAGTTAATGAGTTACCAACAGAAATAGAAATAGAGGGGAAAATATGTTGTGACCCCAGTATAGTCTCAAATGCTTTTAATAATATCTTTAGCAGTACCGGTATTGCACTTCCTGGACAAACAATAGGATCTGCTAATAAGGGGACCGTTTGGGTGCCGGCTTCCATGATGCTTTCACCTGTGTCGGGAAAGGAAATCGCTGAAGTTTTAAGGCAATTAAAATCAAAACACTCCTTTGATATTGATGGTGTCTCTACCTGGCTCATTAAGCAATGTTCAGAAGAACTTGTAGAGCCCCTTTATATTTTAATAAATTCATCATTTTCCGAGGGTGTCTTCCCCAGTAAATTAAAAAGCGCAAAAGTCATTCCCTTATTTAAAAAGGGTGAAAAACTTGATGCTAAAAATTATCGACCAATTTCCTTGCTGCCAGTATTCAGCAAAGTCTTTGAGAAGCTTTTCCTAATCAGGCTGTTGGGTTTCTTGGAAAAGTTTCAGATTATTTCAAAAAATCAGTTTGGATTTCAGAAAGGGAAATCAACAATTGATGCCATTGTCAATTTGATTGACTACATCGTTCAGAGTCTGGAAAAAAGTGAAAGCATTATAAGTATTTTGCTTGATCACCTATAACATCACCTAAGTGATGTTATATTCCATAAATGAAAATGCCATAACTATGTTCATATTTTAACTGTTTGAATAAATTGTGAATATTATTTCCTATAACGTTATTTTATTTTTAAAATAATGATGTCAGGTTTTATTGGACCACCCTTTACAATCTAATGCCACTGTAGCAAGGAGAAACTTCAAACATCGTTGTTCTATGAGGAAGATAGTTAAGCAATTCCTCGCCCAGTGTAGGATACTTGTAATCATATTTTAGACCTGTAGGCCTACATTTTGTAAAGTTTGTCTTAACGAAATGTAGCACGCCCGGTAAGTATATGCATGACAAAGGCAATATTTTATGTTTTTGAAAGATTGGTTCACACAATTCGTAATAATAAGTTTGAAAATCGCCCTAATAATTTAGTTTATATACCATAATGTTTGATGCAGATGGTTCTTCAGCAAACAATCACATATTGATGGTGCAGGCAAATAGAACTCCTCTACCGTCCGTTTTGGAATGTAACGAAGAGGTGGCGACCACTTCAGAGGCGGGATTAGATATAGAGAAACTAGATGTAGCAGGGCCTAGTAATTTGCTCGGCCAGGAGGAAATGTTAGTCAAGTAAGAACTTTTAGTCTTAACTACCAAATAATAGAGTATTCTCTAGAACAATATGTTATAAAACATATTATTCCGAAAATTAGAACTAAACAAATATTTTAAAATGAACTTTGGCAGAAAAGCTAATCAATTCCCCTTCCTATTTGATAATTTTAAGTATCTCAAACTCCCCATTTTCTCAATAAAATTTTATTTATTTTTTTTATAAAAGTGTTCTGCTAACCTAACCTAACCTAACCTAAATATCAGTTCTGGATTGACTGCATATATTCCAGTGTTTTGATTTTACAATGAAATAAATCTAGCTTATGTTAAGTGTTGTGATTGATTTGAATTTATTTGTATACTAGTTAAGTGTAGTGCCAATTGTGAATAACTTAAATTTAGGCTATTTTACATTGGTCATATTTTATCATACTACATCTTTAAAAACAATTTAGAATTTCTTTTCTCTGCATGATAATATTCTTCAGATGATTATCTATCATATTAAGTGTGGCCTATTTGGTTTCAAACCTTTAAAATTAGGTTTGTGATGGTTTTTCAGTCAGTAGGCATATTCTAGATTTGCCATGATTTAAGATATAGTATTAACTGAGGTTGTACATCTTTTGTTTCTGAACTGACCGGTTGCTAATAAATTTGTACGCATACTGTTTGTACTGTTGTACAGCAAGAAACAAATTAAATTATTTTTAAAAACTTCTAAAATATAAATGATAATCAATTTGTCTAGGCCTAGGTTATGCCTATAAAATTAACCATTATTTTATCTGAAGGTGAAGTCGTGACACTGCAAGTAATTTGTTGGATGAATTTCTAGTACTTGAATTAAATGTTCAAACATAAAAGTTGAAATTTAAATATCACATTATTTAATTATTATCTATTAAATAAACGAAAATAAAACAAAGTTATATATTTAAGAATAATAAAATAACAATAACACAAATTTTCATACGTTTAGTGTTCAAATTTACATACGTTTAGTAATCAAACCTGTTTTAACCACGCAGTCGTCATCACCAGGGACACATGAAGTACAACTAAGACAATTATAGCTCAATTAATCATGAATCTCTCAGGATGACAACTGTGCCGTTGAAATGTGTTTGATTATTAAATGTGTGTGTGTGTGTGTGAGAAACATTCCAGTACCCCTTGTAAAATTCGGAGTTTACAGTTGTTCCCCTTGGAACAAACTCTGATCCCACTAAAAAAAAACAACGAGCACGACCTTGTTTGAATGAACAAGTTTGCCAATTTTTGCTTATTTTCATCTGTTTTTGAAGTCGGATGATGTCTCAACGGAGGTTTGGTTTACTGATAGGTTAGATGTAATTAGTAAAGAAGTTTTGAAAGTCAATATTAAAGTAGATAGAATGAAAGAAAATGTCAGGGACAATTATAAAAATCGAGATAGGTTGACAGAAATTAAACAGTCTGTAGAGGTTAGGTTAAATCACCTTACAACATGTATATCATAAATCAGACTCTGACATGCCTGATTTGAATAATGAGGACGTATCTTGTCGAAACTATTTTGAAAATGTTCTGGTTTCTTTCTGTTTAGGGCAAAAGAAAGTGTAAATCAAATGGAAATGGACAGACTCTTTGCTTTGGAGTTGCAAAAACAGTGGGAATCGGAAGAGAAGAACGCTAGGAAGAGGACAGGGTCTAACGCGTATAACTTGAGACAAGATAGCAAGAAAGTAAAGAAGAACTCGGAAACCAGTAAACGGAGCATATTGACGAGAGTGAAACGACGTGATGAGTCTATGAACAGACAGAGCACTCTATGTCGAGTTGGCTGTCATTGTTGTAAATAATTGTTTTATATTTTAACTCTTATGATTTTATTATATTTTATGTACTATAAAACAGATTGATATTATTTATTTGAACTTAACTAATATTTGTAAGTAAGAATTAAAATATGTTAAATTTTAATTAAATTTATAGGTTTGTATTTTTCAAACTTTAAATCACTCTTATTAATTGTTCTTTCCAATTTTTTATTCGGTGAATACATTTTTTCAGAAACCGATATTTTATTCTATGAATTCTCTATACAAAGAGTATTTTAACTGTTTTTTTCCTGTTGTTTGTCCGTCCATCTTACAGTGGGCTAGTTTTATGATTATCAAAATTTACTTACAAATCCAATAACCAAGCCTATAATGGATTCATTAAATTGCAAATTGTTTTATTTCACACTAATTGGCTTTACTCCCTGGCCTATTGACGGCTATCATTCTGCTGCCTCAATTGATTTATAGTCAAGTCTCATTGCTTTGCTTAGTAAGAATTTTTGAAATAGTTCAGTAAATATTTTCCCAAGTAGTGGAACCTATTTAATGTAAGCTAGAAATCCCAAAAATGAAATTGGTTTACAGTAAAACTCCGGTTAACCGAACTTAAGTGGGGAAGCCGTTTCGGATAACATTTTTTTCGGTTAAGGGTCGGCTCTAGTAAAACAGAAAGCAACCTGCGACTCCCTATAGCGGCGGTAGTTTACGCGGACATTGCTCATCCTAAATCCATTTGAAACCCGCAATTATTCAAATAGCGTTTTTAAAAAAATACCAAACTCTTGGGGACAAAATTCTTCATCCGTATGGCTTGGTAATTTTTCGTTATAATTAATAGTTACAACGTAAAAAATATTTAAAATCACCCTATAGCGGCGGTAGGTTACACGGACATTGCTCAGCCTAAATCCATTTAAAACCCGCAATTGTTCAAATAGCGTTTTACAAAAAATACTAAAATCTTGGAGACAAAATTCTTCAGGCGAATGGCTTGGTAGTTTTTCGCTATAATTAATAGTGACAACATAAAAAATATAAAAATGTTTTAAATTGTTAATAAATATTAAACAAAATATTTTTCTTAGTTTTTAAAAAGCCATTTGCATGCATATTGACCATAGCTTTAAAATGACATATCGTTTATAATTTTCCGATCAAAAATAAAGGAAAAATTTGGATTTTAATTTAACATTGGTCTTATGGATTGTCAGCCAACATGGCCGACAGCTAGAGCCGACCCTTAAGCCATGAACATATATCACTACAGTTTTGAAGGTAAAACGAATTCAGAAATCTCTTTTAGGCTACTTATGTTCTTTATTTAAGTTAAAATTACGTTTTTAGGATTACGGTACGTCAAAATACGGTATTCATAGTAACTTAATCGAAACAACGTAGTTTGGAAGTCAACTTTACGTGGGGAGGAAGAAAGAAAGGTGAGTTCATGTGTCGATAGGAACATAGCGGCTATGTTTACAACAAATCGCTTCCCAGGCGTATGTTTGCCATACATAGCGCAATTTTGTCGGCAATGTCGGTGTGAATTGCTCCTTAGGAGGGGTGGGAGAGTTAGCAGTGTTGCTATAGTGGAACCCCCTCTACCGACTTTGACGGGACCATCCGGAGATTACATTTTCCCACATTTTCAACCTGCTTTTAGTGTGTAAAACGTTAAAAATAAAGTTTCAGTTACTAAAAATAAAGTTTCAGTTACTCTGTATGTGCATAAATAAACTTAACGGCAAACATACACACGAAATTTTAATCTCTCAATTGCCGTTTATTATTAGATTGTTTTTTTATACAAATATTTACTGTTTCCAGACGTTCAATCGCATATATTATTCCTCAAGGCCATTTTTTTGTCGGTACGCCATAACTTTCTTAATACATCATCAAATTACATGAATGAGACATCATTTTAAAGCTTTCCTTAACCGCTACACCAGAAAAATATACAAAGTACAATTGTACAAAAAAAAATAAAATAATAAAGAATCCGAAAGTAACAGTGATGTAAGATCAAGTAAGTTGTAGGGATATTTGCCTGGTGTTGGAAACACTGATGATAACAATATCATCAAGATAACAAGCTAAGATGGTAAACACAGTTAAATGTCCATTAATTGTAAATACATTCAATAAACATAAAATGTTCGTTCATCAGTCTAGGCCTAACCTAAAGTTATTGTGTGTATGTTTAATTTATTTTACCTGACTTAACGGCAACATACGTACAATAATTTTAGGTTAGGCCTAGACATAAAATTACTTTCTAGGCCTGACCTGAAATTATTGTATGTATGTTGCCGCTAAGGCAGGTCAAATGAATTAAATAATATACAGACAATAATTTTAGGTTAGGCCTAGACTGATGAACGAACATTTTGTGTTTATTGAATGTATTTTCAGCGCTTGACGATAATATCTAAACTACGCCGGACGAAACCGATTGTCTCTTGATTTAAATTGTTGAACCAAAACACATGTTTCTTGATTGTATTTACCATAGCAACCAATTTTGTTACGCTTTTTCGTTACTCGTATTTTATATTTGTCGTCATGGCAACCAATCGTTACGCATTGCATTTTCTATTTGTTAACTTCTATCGCAACCCGCGTTAAGGAACTTTGTTCCAAAAACAAAAATTAAATTTTGTACAAACAATAGGGCTGTTATTTTTTGATTTCCGGAGTCGTTTCGGTTAACCCGAGTTCGGTTAATAGGGGTTTTACTGTATTTCTTTTATAGGCCTACCAAATTTGTTAATGTACTACAAATCATCTATGTTTAGATTAAATGCTATTCAGGTAAAAGAAATACTTTTACTCAATATATTCTTTCGATCGTACTTCTTTTGTCTAGTTGCGTAAGCTGAATATTGATTAGTATTGTATCACTTTGATGGTGATTGCACTCAAAGCCAGTCGGAGAGACTCAAAATTTAGTTGATGTTTCTTCGCAAACTCTGCAAGTATTAGCACATACTAAGACTCTTTCTCCTCTGCATAAACACTTTACTATTTGGATTCTTGACGTTTCCACTATTTTAGCTCGACTGTGACACGACTAAATATTTTACTCATATTTAGAAGCCTTTTAGTTACCACCGATTGACTCGGTCATCTCAACTAGTAATTAAAAGATTACCAAATTTAGTTTTGTAAGTTGTTAAAGAATGTGTATAATATATTTATTTTTTAAACTGTAAAAAAGTTTAAGTAAATTTTAAAATGTACAATATACAGGGTGTTTACTAAAAACCCTTCAGGACTTTGGGATATGATTCCTCATACAAAAAGTAAGAAAAAAGTTCCTATAAACATAGGTCCGAAAACGCTTCGTTTTCCAGATATCTGCCATTTTGTTTTTTGTACAAATTAATTCATACCTAGAGAACGCTTTGACTGATTGAGTTCAAACTTGGTATGAAGTTTAACCTGACAATGATACACCTCAAGATATATAAACGATTAAATCCAATCATGCGTTTCAAAATGGCGGCTGTTTGAAAATTACAAACCTAAATTACTCCAAAATGTCGACACCTTTTTCGTAGCCCTTTTGATTCCCTATCGGATGGTGTAACTGTCAAAACAATCGGATGAAGGATAACAGTTAAGTGCAGTTAAGTTATGTGTACTAATTCGTTTGTTCAACCCGGCATCCTATACCAACACAGTAAATACTACAATATTGTATGGACATTTGTTGTCATTACCTTTTAACTTAGCTATTATCCTTCATCCGATTGTTTTGACAGCTACACCATCCGATAGGGAATCAAAAGGGCAACAAAAAAGGTGTCTTGACATTTTTCGATAAAATGTGCGGTTTTGGAGTAATTTAGGTTTGAAATTTTCAAACAGTCGTCATTTTGAAACGCATGATTGGATTTAATCGTTTATTTTTCTTGAGGTATATCATTGACAGGTTAAACTTCATGCCAAGTTTGAACTCAATCAGTCAAACCGTTCTCTAGATATGAATTATTTTGTTCAAAAAACAAAATGGCGGATATCTGGAAAACGAAGCGTTTTCGGACCTATGTTTATAGGAACTTTTTTCTTACTTTTTGTATGAGAAATCATATCCCAAAGTCCTGAAGGGTTTTTAGTAAACACCTGTATATTTTATGTATAGCGTTCCTGGAGACTAATAAATATACCGTAAGACCTCGTTAAGTCGGACCGACTGGGTCCGGGTCAGCTAGAGAATGTGGGAAAAACCAATGGGAATCGAAATTGGCAAACCACGTTATACTTTCACCACAAACCAAATTGTGCTTTAAGGGAGGAAAGTATCATTTTGTCACCCCGAAAGGAGATTTTGTAGAGGGTGACTAAAATACTTTCTTCCTGTAAGAAGCACAATTTTTTTTCTTACGAGAAACGTAAATATTTTAAGAAAGTTAAACAGTTTACCAAAAACTTCAAAGTTAAAGACATTTTCATTTTTCCAACAGAACAAAGAGTAACTGTCTATGTTTATAACAAATGTAGAAGTAATTCAAATTCATTTACTGACAATTTGTCTCATGTATTCATTTTTACATTTCATTCATCGTAATTTACTTTCTGTTTCGGTGCCCTCTTAGCCCAGCAACCCCTGGCTGGGGCCTTCTTCGTCATCACCTAGTTACGGCCCTGTGCATTTTCGACCAACCAGACTTTTTTGTCATTCAGGAAAGTTTACATCACTAAAGAACTAACAATAAATACACTTTGGTTCAGATTGAAACGTTCCTAATATATTCAGCTTTTAATAAATTTGTGAAAATTTTGTTTGCGCCATATGGGGCGGATTTGATCAATGTTAATTTGTAAAAATAAATTGTAAAAACTTTGTAATTTTGTAAATAAACTTTTCAATTGTTAGCTAATTTAGTACAAACGTTGAAATTGTATTTGATGCCATGTAAAGTGTATAGATTTGTTCGAATAAAGATGTGGCTGTAAATTATTTTAAATAGCGATTACTCATTGACCTCGATATATTGATGAAACTATTGTAACATGTTATATAAAGCTCATTACACTAATTCTGTACATACTTATTTGGTCTCGTAATTCAGTTCTGCAAACATTTTCCTATTAAACTGAAATCTGTGACAAAACTGGATCAGAAAACGCACTTGTTAGCGAATTTCCATAGGAAAAATGAGCTATTGCAGTGGCCCTTATGGTGAGACCCAAGGTAGGGAGTAGCAAATGAGCACCGATCATGGTCCCCAGAACACGTTTTGGGGGTTAAAAAAAGTTTATATATATATATATATATATGTGTTCTCACTCTAGCGGCCGTATTTTAAGTCCGATTTGGTTCAAATTTGGTACACATGTTGGTTGTCTATGTGGCTCGGACGAGTTCGTTAGCCAAAAAAATCCAACAACCGGAAGTACGTTTTTTGACCGGAACTAACTATTTTTTTTTATTTTTGCTACGAGAATTCAATTTTTTTAGAGTTTTTTCTAAAAATATAAATGTAGGGTGTTATTCTGCCCATTTTGTTTTTTTACGCAACCTTATAGCTCGCTTGGTTCCCCCAAAATCGATCAAAACGTAAAATACCATAAAAGTACCCGGTTCGAAGCCAAGTGATGCAAACTCGCGAGGCCACTAGGAGGAAACAAATTCTATTAATATATTGCGTACACACAGACAGCTGTTCAACGCCTTCTTGAGTAGACCTATTTCCCAAATTGTTGGTTGAAACCCTAAAACATAGGCCTATAAACTTGATTTTGGAAATTTGCTCAACTCACGTCAGCGGTCCAGCTGCGTGGTCAAATTATTTTTAGAGTTGTATCCGGCTTCAGAATTTATCAGTGAAATTAGATCTACACTAGATATATAAATTAGATTACATCTATCTATATAAATGAAAGGCTTTGTTCTGACTGACGTAGAATCAACCAACCTAGAGCAAAAACTACTTTATACAAATACGAAAGTTTAAAAGTAAATTCTTCTGGGATCATAGACACACACCAAGAGAGATTTTAAAAACTTTTTGTATATATGTGTTTGCACTCTAACGGCCGCATTTTACGTCCCATTTGGTACACACGTTGAACCAAAAAATTTCAACAATAAGAAGCACATTTTTTGACCGGAAGTAAATTTTTTGAGATTTTTCGTAATAGAATGAAACTTTTTTTGAGTTTTATCTAAAAAAAAAATAAATACAGGAGAAAATTCTGGACATTTTGTTTTTTTACACGACCTTACAGCTCATCTGGTTCCTCCGAAATTGATATCGAAACGTAAAATACCACACAAGTACAGGTAGCCGATTATACACGGTTTCGATTTATGCGATTTCGCTTTTACGCGGGAAACAAAGCTCTTGCAAGTTTTTGTATTTGAGCTGAATTGGGAGTGTAGGCTACAGTTGATAATTTTATAAGTTATTGGCGAGCTATTTGTCATCTCATTCTCCCCTCAAGGTCAGTGCTCTCATAACGGTACCCCTACTTTCTCTGTCACTGTCTGGGTTTGTCTATTTTTATAATTTGGTCTTATCAAGTTAAGTACAGTATCAAGCTATCTTTCGCTGTCAGTAGCGTGCGCTGTTTAAATCGTCTAGCAAGGGTATTTCATTGAGTGGTGTTACATATATAATTTATTTATTAGTATTTTATTTTTTATTTAAAACATATTTCAGTGTTATTTAAAATGTCTCAAAAACGCAAGGAACATTCAAGTGGTGCAGTATTAAAAAACGTGTGAGAAATTCTCTTTCATTGGAGATTAAACTGGAAGTATTAAAACGTTTGTTTAGTTACTAAAATCTATTTTAACATAAGTCTACTTGATCAATACTAAGCTGTATTACGTTCTATTTTCGGCTATTGCGCCAGTCTATAAATAGTCCCCGTTATAGGCGGTTTTGTTTTACACGGCAATTTGCCGGAACGCTTCTACCGCACATAACGAGGGCTACCTGTACTCGGTTCATATACACAAGGGTCTAGGGCAAACCGAGTTTTTCCTTTTGCCTCGGAACAAAGCAGCTGAGGTGCAACTAATTCTACTTGTATATTTCATACATGCAGGCAGCTATTCAACGTCTTTGTGAGTAGACCAATTTCCCAAATAGTCGGCTGAAACAGATAAACTTAATTTTGGAAATTCGCTCAACTCACATCAGCGGTTCAGCTGCAGGGTCGAATTATTTACGTTTCATATACAGCTTACTTTTTTTTTTAAACCAGATTCTTACTGTGGTTTTACAGAATTTTTCTATTTAATGTCAAAAACCTAATCTGTCTTAAATCTAAAGTGAGACTAGGCATGGACTGATAGGAGTCTTCTTCACTTATATATCCAAACTTGTGATACAGACCGTTGCACGGTGCTTGGCGTGTAGGGGAGGTCGTGTGAGAGAGATGGACAATGTTTCCCACCACACTTCCCCTTCAGATGCCTTGTACAGTCAACCCAGCCAGTTTAGCAAGGTCAAAGTAGCGCTCCAAATCGCTCTGTATTGGTACAATAAAATAAACAAAACACACGTTAAACTACTTATTCTATTTTACATACAAACATTGACGAATACTCTTTAATGTTGGCAGGCACTTTTCAATCAAATAGAAATTATTTACTATTCGGTGTACAATACCAACATCAAAGTCGTCAAGAAGGCCTGTGATTTTTTTTGGCATCTTTCTTTTTTTATTAGGAGTTTCAAAACATGAGTATGTTTCCTCCAATTTTGTTTTTTCTGCACTCAATCTTGTTAAAATATGTTTTGAAACTCCGCGTGCGGCTGACACTCGATCTCTAACTTTTTTGGGATCTATAACAAATCTGGATTCCCTACCTTCAAGTTCCATGAAATTCAAAACATTTGTCACGACTTCACGTGTCTCGCTTCTCAGTACTTTACCGTTTAGTGTAGACTGAAACTCTACCGGCACATCCATATTAAATACAATAACAAAAAACGGCACTCGCAAATTAAACTATAAAACTCAACTTAAGCTATTTTCACTACGCTGCGGCTACGAACTGGTGTGAGTGTGCAACGTGGCAGCGTGTAGTGGGAGAAAGCTGGCAGCACGCATGAGCCAACCAGGCGGCAAGCACCATGCAACGGTCTGTACCTATTGTATGGTTGAAAAAACACCTTGTTCAAATTGTCTTGCAAATCATGGGCAATTACAAAATTACTTGCTTGAAAATTTGCTTTTCTAGTGCGAATATTTCTCTTGTAAATTCAAACATAACATTAATGTATATATATTTTTTATGCTACGAAGGAAACAGGTTATGGAAAAAGTGCAAATAAAATTACACAATGAACTTTATTTCTAAAAAACAAACTAAATTTAAAATTTGTTTCGAAGCAGACTATTTTAAATATGACTAGAATATATCTTTGTTTAACCTAAATGTACACAGTAAAAATAAAAAAACAGACGAATGCAATTCTACTATTTGTAAATACACTGGTTTGCTAGAAATTCTTGATCAAAGTTGTGTATAAAAGAAAAACATTGTTAATACTGTAGAACCTCGGTAATTTAAGTTTCCGTATTAATCGAGGAAAATTAAAAAAAAACTTTTGTCTAAATCAATTCTGTTAACTTAGAAATAAATGTAAGCAAACTGAATTGATTTCGATAAAGAATTCATAGCTTGAGAGGATTTCTGAATAAGTGAATTTATAAATAAAAACTTTTTGTTAGATTGAACAGAAATAAAACAAAACTTTCGTTTGCCTTGTACATCCTGAAAACATTTCCACTCCCCAACGCAATAGTATGGTGACCTTTAGCGGACCGGTAGTATAGTGAATGACGAATCGGTCTTGGGTCTGTTTATATTCCCCTCCTCGCGGCATCGTATTTAGGACTCGCCATCCATTCCCTCGAGTTGTTTCTTCCCCCTGCTACTGTATTTTGTCGGTGTCGGATGAGTGGAAAGCGAAATCATGTTGTTGTAGCTTTAAATAAAAAATGGGAACCAATTAAACGATTAGATGGAGGTGATTCACTAAGAAAAGTGGCAAGTGGTATTTCGTCCGTAGGTGTTGTGGATTGGAGATGAAATAGAACGGAAATTGAAAGAGGCTATACAATCAATGGAAAAACTTTAGAGGCATTATTTTTGTGGTTTTTATTACAGTAGCTTACAGTATCCAATTTCTTTCATTTGGGTACATTATGAAACCTTCTTTGTTTATTTAAAACTATATTATTTGAAGTCAAATAAAATAGATTTTGAAGTAAGCGTGGCTTCAAATCAGCCTATAACGACGTGCACCTCAATGGTTTTCTCATGACCTACCGTATTATCCGAGGTCTGTTGTTTCTGCCCCCTGCGAGAGGTAACAATCAAGACGTCAAAGATCACGTGCGCAATTTGTTCACGACTCCGCAACGCTTTTTTCGGAAAATATTGAGTTTTTCTGAAAAATGTTCAGAATTAATTTTCCAAGACCTCAAACTTCTGTAATTACAATTTCCTAAGATCCTTGTAGCGAAATCACCATTCTTCCTGCTCAGTTTTCATAACGAAATTATCTTGTGCCCCAAAACAAAGTGGAAAAGTTGGCATAATTCCGGCCCAGTTTTCCGTGTACGATTCTGCGTAGCAGTAAAATAAATTTAAAATTTTGTTACCGAGCTATAATGCCTTTCAACCCCTTCAAAATCGGACTTCTTAGTGGAACTGAATTAAGGTTGGGACACACATGACCGCACCGTGCCCGCACCGCACCACGGCCTAGTGTTGGCGAACACACGGCAGGGGAATAATCTAATGGAAACACGGCGCGCCTCCTGTACGGTGATGTTAGGACTATTTCATACGTTTCCATTAGATTATTCCTCTGCCGTGTGTTGGCCAACACTAGGCCGTGGTGCCGTGCGGGCACGGTGCGGTCATGTGTGTCCCGACCTTAACAGGGCCTGCATAACTTCATATCCATCCGACAAAAAACATGTACAGCAAGCATATTCCTAGCCAACTTTGATCAAGATAAAATAACAAATATCGCGTACTGCACTATGAATTTACAATAAATAAATGAATCCATTAAAACTAACGGTGAATAAAATGATAACTAACAGTTTCATAATGACTTAAAACCTATATTTTAAAAGGGGTATCTGGAAGACATTTGATGTTTTTCCCCTATCTCTTAATTTTTTGTTCTTTCTCTGTTCTCTTGTACGCTATGAGAAAAAAGTTCTGTTTTATTTCCTTAGTTTGGTGTTCACTAACCTTAAACTATAAATTATTGTAATATACATTATTATCTCTGCCATAGTGTTCTAGCTTGCAGTGATTTAATTTTAAGCTATACTTGGAGTACAAAAATGTAATTTCTAACTATAATAAATGTGCCACCTGTCATTTTTTAGTTTCTTCTACGTTACCTAAAATATAAACGTAACAATTAACATAAATATGAAACCTTAGCCTGATAAAATATTTCAAAAAACTCTAAGACTCGTAAAGTTTTCGCAGTAATAAATTTTTATAAAAATTGTACTCTTTATCTATTTAAACCAAAATGGCAGCTATGGAATTTATCTTAGTGTTACGATACTGACATTCGGAACACAAAGTTTGTTGATTTGTTTTTAATGATTTACACTAAACGGTTTTATTTATAATGTTTAAGTACAACTTACTCTAAAATAAATGTCAGCAAAAAAACTTGAACTGAAAAAGTTCTTGTATCCAATAGGATAGTTTGACGAAGGCATTTCACCCTACATTTTCCAAGTGTCTGACTTGATCATTTGTACACTGAATAACAAAACTTGAACTGAAAAAGTTCTTGTATCCAATAAGACAGTGTGACAAAGGCATTTCACCCTACATTTTCCAAGTTTCTGGCTTGTTCATTTATACATTGAATAAAAAAACTTGAACTGAAAAAGTTCTTGTAGCCAATAAGACAGTTTGACGAAGGCATTTCACCCTACATTTTCCAAGTTTCTGACTTGATCATTTATACATTGAATAACAAAACCTGCCAAGATAGTACTCAGTAAACTGACAAAATTGGTTCAATCATTTTCTGGTTGTGAAACAGGATCTGATCCTTGAAAAATTTTGCATCTAAACTCCTTACATGGATCGAAGCACTACGGCATTCCAGTCAGTTTCTAAGTTTGGAATACATGTAGTAGAAAGGCTGAGGGAGGATTCGATACACAACAAAAAAATAATAAATGTGTGCGGTCGTGGGACCCCGACAGGAACGAAGTTCATAACGCTTTTTCTTCAATTCTTTACCAGCCTTAACGGCAACATACACACATAATTTTAATCTTTCAATTGCCGTTTATTATTAGTTTGTTTTTTATACAAATATTTACCATTTCCCTACGTTCAATGTTATTATAATAAAGGTGTAGAATTAATTACAACATCAAAGCTAAGACGGGTAAACACAGTTAAATGTCCATTCATTGTAAATACATTCAATAAGCATAAAATGTTGGTTCATCAGTCTAGGCCTAACCTAAAATTATTGTGCGTATGTTTAATTTAGTTTACTTAAATCTTAACAGCAACATACATGCAATAATTTTAGGTTAGGCCTAGACTGTTGAACCAACATATTATGTTTATTGAATATAGTTCAGCGCTTGACGATAATATCTGAACTACGCCGGACGGAACTGATCGTCTCTTAATTTAAATTGATGAACCAAAACACATGTTTCTCGAATGAATCTACATTCATTGCCATAGCAACTAATTTGATAACGCTTTTTCGTTACGCGTATTTTCTATTTGTAATTGCCATAGCAACCAATTCGATAACGCTTTTTTTCGTTACGCATTACATTTTCTACTTGTTGACTCCTAACGCGACCCGCGTTAAGGAAATTCGTTCCAAAAGTGAACAGTATTTGTTTAGTTCCCTTAATCTACGGTACACTTTTTTCTAACAAAATCCAGAAAGTTCTGACGATGTTAGGCCTAAATAGACCCTTCTAAAATCAACAAAAAATGGACAGTGTTAAGTTTCCTTTATCTACGGTACACTTTTTGCCCCCTATGGCCTTGAGAAGACATGCACTGGGATCTTGTCACCTGCTTTGTCATTTTACATTTCCCATGTACAGTAACTGGTTGAACGTACTTAACTTATTAATTTTAGTTACGGTCCTTTGTATTTTATAGCTGTATCGTATAAAATTGTGCAACTATAACAATTGAATAAACTGTAAAACATTGTTTATTTTTGTCCGTTTGTCATTTAAAATCAATTTTCTGAACTTACAATTGTAATTATTGAAGATGTTTTCTCTTCGGTAGTGTTCAGATTACCGAATTTTCGGATAGCGGGACTCACCGAATATTGCGGTTCATATGAGTTAAACTTGGATACAACATTAAGTGGTACCACAGAAAGCCAATAGTTTCTTAATGTTAATTTGATCACAAATTCAAAAATACCCTCACAATAGCAGGGATCTTCACTGGCAAATTCAGGCAGTACTTCGCTTAGCTAGACTCTAACAGAGATGAGCTCAACCTAACCTAAGAGATCACTATATTTCCTGTTCAGAACAGAGGTATTGTGACGGCACTAACTTCTCTTTGGAACCAATGAGGTATTCAAAGAGGGTTACAGTTTCTGACGGGTTGGGATTACTAATTGTCGTCTGCAAGTATCGTAATACTGCTCCGGTCAGTTCCCCGACACTCCACTGGCGGTCGATTAATAATCGGCAAACAGTGTCCAACTGGAATCAGATAAAATAAACAATCATTGCTTGGACATCAAACATATACTGAATGATATTTTACTTCTAGCAGCAATAGTCAAGTTTTATTGTATACTAGAATTATTGCTACAATCTAGTAATCTTCTTACTACCTATACGAGGTGTGGCTAGAAAATAAAAGAACTGGCTTTCTGTGAGACAAACGGCGTGAGCCTCAAGGTTAAACACCATATTGCCGAGTCGCCTGACATCCCCCCTCCACATTCCAGCTGGTTTGACGACACTAGCTTGCTCAGTTGGGCCTTCGTTTGTGTCAAACCGTGTATCTGCCGCTCGTCAGAAAAATGGTAGGGCTCGTTCTAATTGAGCAACGAGAAATTTTCAGTGAAACTCGGTAAATCCGCAACAGAGACCTATTCTCTCTTACAACAAGTGTATGGGGATGAATGTACGTCACGTGCTCGGGTTTTTGAGTGGCATAAACGTTTCAAAGAAGGGCGAGAAGATATCGAACATGCACCAGGACGTCCTTCAACTTCGAAAACATTGAGAAAATAGGGAATCCCATCTGTCAAGAACGCCGTTTGAATATCCTTGCAGTCGCCGAGATTGTAGGAATCAACAAAGAATCAGTTCGTCAAATATTACATGAACATTTCAACACGGGAAAAGTGTGTTCCAAAATGGTGCCCAAAATCCTCACGCCTGAACAAAATGACTCGCGGAAGGAAATTTGTTCTGATATCTAGAAAAACATCAAGAAAGATCCTAAACTGTTGGAAAGGGTAATTACTTGTGACGAATCATGGTTTTTTACCTATGACCCAGAAACTAAGCATGAATCGATGCACTGGAAGATTCTGCATTCACCAAGATTGAAGAAAGCTCAAATGACCAAATCAAAATTCAAGGTCATGATGATTATTTTTTTCAACATCCATGGAATTCTATATGTAAATTGGGTTAGTGAAAAGTACAAGAATTCAAAAAGAAAAATCCTAATCTAATACAGTTTCTTAAACCTTATAAAATAAAATAACCTAATTTTAAACATATTTTTTGAATAAACTACTTATAACAACATTCATTCATTCTATGACCTTGGTTACGAAAATTCAGAGTTCCCAATGGAAAACCATCAACTCCCCTCTGTCTAAATAGGCACTTCAGTCAAAGTCACATCATGCTAAATGTTTTTTTTTTTTTTTTCAATAGTGAGGGCACAATGCAATTAGAGTTTGTTTCAATGTGAACAACTGTAAACTCCAAATTGTACAAGGGTTTACTGGAACATTTGCGAAACGATGTGGGAAAAATGGGCCAATGGTCTCTTCTTCATCACGAAGCGTGCCGTGCCCCAAGTCGCTTTTGCTTCGTGAGTTTTTGACCGGAAAAAGTGTTCCTGCCCGTCCACATCCGCCTTACTCACCAGACTTAGCACCATGCAACTTCTGGATCTTCTCAAAAATAAAAAGTAAATGTGTGCGGTCGTGGGACCCCCGTCAGGAACGAAATTCACCACGCCCTTTTCTTCAATTCTTTTACCAGCCTTAACGGCAACATACACACATAATTTTAATCTTTCAATTGCCGTTTATTATTATTAGTTTGATTTTATACAAATATTTACTGTTTCCGCACGTTTAATGTTATTATAATAAAGGTGTAGAATTAATATTATAACATCAAAGCTAAGACGGTAAACACAGTTAAATGTCCATTAATTGTAAATACATTCAATAAACATAAAAGGTTCTTTCATCAGTCTAGGCCTAACCTAAAATTATTGTGTGTATATTTTATTTATTTTACCCGCCTTAACTGCAACATACTTACAATAATTTTAGGTTAGGCCTAGACTTAAAATGACTTTCTAGGCCTAACCTAAAATTATTGTAAGTATGTTGCAGTTAAGGCGGGTAAAATAAATAAAATATACACACAATAATTTTAGGTTAGGCCTAGACTGATGAAAGAACCTTTTATGTTTATTGAATGTATTTCAGCGTTTGACGATAATATCTGAACTAAGCCGGACGGAACCGATCGTCTCTTAATTTAAGTTTATGAACCAAAACACATGATTCTTGAATGTATTTACATTCATTGCCATAGCAACCAATTTGGTAACGCTTTTTCATTACTGTATTTTATATTTGTCATTGCCATAGCAACCAATTAATAACACTTTTTTTCGTTACGCATTAAATTTTCTATTTGTTAACTCATTCCAAAAAAAACGTGCTAAAAGGAAAACGTTTTGACACCATTCCCGACATTGAGACGGTCAAGACCCAGCAGATGAAATCGTTTCCAGAAATGCTTCCAGTCATGGATTCAATGTTGGGACAAATGCATCGCAGACTGAGGATAGTACTTTGGAGGTATTCAAATTCGATGTAAGCATATTACTTTGTTTGTAAATAGAATTACACCGTATTTTTTTTATCACATCTCGTATTAGTAAAATATCTATTTACCTTGAGCAACTTGTAATGACAGCATGTGTAGTAAAGAAGATGAGGAACCCCAGCCACACTAGTGGCCAACCATTGTATCACTACTTTGAGCTGTGGCTCCCCTAGGTTGGTACTGCCGCATCCCCAATTCCCAGTTGCTACGGGCAGCATACTGTGGTCATAGTTTTGCTTCTGGCCTAGTACGGACACCTGAAAACATGTAGTGAGAACAAAATAAAGTATATAGTTTAGCAGAATCGTGTTTAATACTTTGTAGGACGTAACTGTCTGTAGCAATACATTGATGCCACAGCCGTCGTGTACAAAAGATCCTGGAGAGATACAGCACACCCCATAGACCAGGTGAAGTACTGACAAATAAACAAATTTTTGCCTACAGCTCCGATTTGGATGCAGTTTCCTGCATCGTGTTCAGAAAAATACCAGGAACAAAGTCTACTTACGACCAGTTTCGGGAGAAAGCAAAAATGCATGTAATATATGTGAGTTTCAGGGATTTTAAACACTTAAATAAGGGTATAACGTAAAGGGGGTCATAATGTAAATTTTGGACATTTAGCCTATTTTAAAAAACTTAGTTATTTTCATAAAAAATAATAAACATAGAAATTCAAAGGGAAATGCAGACGTTTCTAATTAATAACACAAAATAATAAATCTTACGTAATATCTTATCTCAAATTTAAATTCAATCTTGTTAAATTACTCAATTGTAACTCACGATGTTTCAAAATACACAAAAAACATTGAACAGTGTTGGGAAGTTTGAAGAAGTGATTCATTAAATTTCTAGCCAATGATTAATGAATATTGAAGACTATTTCAGACATCTAAAGAACTAAACTTGATATGTTATGTTGGTAGCATGTGTGATTCATCTATGTGCAGAGACAGAATTTTGGTCTGAGGTGTTGGTACTTATCGTGACTAGCTCTAGGGAGACATATTGCGGTTTCCTCGTCCCCTGGCTCCATCACGTGATATTACGTCATACAGGAAAGGACGTTAACAAAGAACAAGCATCAATCTCAATTTGTGCATCAGACTTGGTACAGTACAGACCTTCTGCAGGTAATCTTGCGAAATGTTTTCACAAAGTGGTTTTTAGCGGTAGTTGAGGTATAACTATCGTTAAAGTACGTTTTAGTGAAAGTAGAGACAGTGCCGAGCACCTTTCGATAAAACAATGTAGATTTGTGCGTATTTTACTAAAAAAGTATTAACTTTGAAAGTTTGAGTAATGGCGTAGCGTGGCTTCAGCATCTTTACATAAAGATCTTACAACGAGTGCTCCAGTGAATCAAAATCGATGAGGCTAGAGTGCGACGAATAAAAAGTTATGGAGTTTTCTATTTTAAATTAAATTCAAAAGTGTTGTAAGTTTTTTCTCTTTTATAAATTCATTTTTTAAAGTGCACTATAAAACAAAGATTCGTAAGTAATAAATTAATTTTAACTAAGTCTGCATTTGAATATTTTAATAATATAAGTTGTTATAGGTTTAGGATGAAATGATTAATAATTAATGTATGCTTGAGTGTCTGATTGTGGAAAGCGTGGTGATGATTTGCCAATATGATTTAATCATTTATTTGTATGTTTTTGCAACTTAGAATGACGCATTAAAGTGTTAATGCCAACTACTATGCTTTCTTAATTTGAGTTTTCTCCTTTCCAGAAGTACTTTATGGTAAATCGAACCTTGTAATAATAAGAAAATTAAATTCAGTGTATTTCATAAGTGACACAAAATGGCGATGGTTGAGAGTGGGAACGGTGTGTTTTGGCGGTACGAACTCTGTGTGTAGAAACATAGATGTCGTACTTCTAAGATGATCTGTCCTGAGCTGTCAACTGTACGCACAGATATGATAAGTTAATGCGTAACAGAGATTTGATAGTCAACTGTGATAGACACAGATTCGACTATAACATAACCTAACTTCAATTTTGGGGTTATGTTTGATTGTTTTTATTATGAATAAGGGAATAATGTGTTGTAATATTTTGAAGTGATGATTTAATAAATAAAGTAAAGTATATGGATTGAAGGTAGGATATTATAAATAATTGTTACGCAGCAAAGGTTATTTTTTTTTATTAAAATCAACTTAGAAAAAACTTGTCAAAATTAATTATTTTTTATTTTTTTATTTTTCTATTAATAAATTTGTTTGTAAACGGCTTGTGTAAGCACGGCACGTTACATGCATTGCGAGTGCATGAAGTGCATAATTTTTTGAAACCTCTAAAAATGGAGGAAAAGCCGCGAAAATCGGTACTCTGGGGTTTTTTGGGGGTGCTGATCTCATTTCTAACCTGTGAAATGTTCCCGGTTCATGGGGGGGATGGGGAGAAATTTGTGAAGTTGCGATAGAGACTTGAAAATTTCCTCTCGGGGGGTTTTTGGGGCACTGATTTGATGCATTTCCGCTTTATCCCAAAACTGGTTATCATATGTAGACTTTTTTCCTGTTATTTTTCTGAACACTATGCATAAAACTGCATCCAAATCGGAGCTGTAGGAAATAAACGGTATCAGTTAACTGACACAAACTTTCTCCCAACTTACTGTAGTCAAAATAATATTGTTTTTAATCATTTTATTTACTACTTTTTAGAACAAAACAAAAAAATAATATTCTACCTACGTCAATCGTATAAAAAAGTTATTGTCCCAGGCGGGATTCAATCGCGCGACCTTTGAATTACTGGCCGTCCTCGCTACCGTTGTGCTACCCCGTGCGGCCGTCGCCGTGATGCTAGATTGACAACATAAACTTGTTTATTTTTTAACATTTCCCCATAATTATGAAACGCCGAAGTTTTGATAAAAGCGGGTGGTGTCATTTTGTTTGGCATCTTAAGCACTATAAATACTGAAAATTTGATCAAAATCGTTAGAGCCGTTTTTGAGAAATTTGCATTTTTGTCGTTTTTTATTGGTTTTTAGGGGTAAATTACCCTTAAAAATTAAAAATTCCAAAAAATGAAAAAAACGCCTGGAGATATTAGGGTTTAGTACCTACATACCAAATTTCATGAAAATCGGACCAATAGTGTCCCCTCTGGTCGTGTATACATACTGACACACTGACAGACAGACACCACGTTAAAAACACTTTTTTGGGTTCAGGGAGCACCAAAACAAAAAATTCCACTAAAAATATTTTTGGGTTCAGGGAGCACCAACACAGATAATTGCACTAAACAATTTTTTGGGGTTCTGGGAGCACCAAAACAGATAATTCAACTGAAAATTCAAATTTGAACATTTTTACGAAAACAATACTTTCTCCATATACTACGTATAGGGTGGAGAAAGTAAAAATGTATTTATTCAGGTTGAAATCGTACTAGTTTGCCTGGTCTACCAAAACACTTCATTAGTTACACAAGTATATTGTGGAACACTGACATACTTTCTAAAGTATTAAGTCTATTTGTAAGAAACGTGATTGTACTGACATGAAATTACAAGGTGGACACATGAAGCATAGAAAAGAAAGCATTAATATTAAATTTGTTTGGTATTTGTCTATATTGTGACCGCTCACATGATCCGGATTAGGATTTTGTGTCAGACTCTGAGCGTGTCACAATTTATCTATGTAGAATGTCACCGATTATCTAGTAGGCAACGGCAGCGACTGACACCACATCCGTGCATCTTCATTGATCAGCACCGGGACACCTTTCATCGGGACCGTTTTCCGACTTGCGGCCTAAATGTTCGCAATGCTGTTCGATATTATAATTATGGCCGACTAAGAAGTACTGTGCGTGGCTACCGGTTCTCGGGGACCGATATGACAGTGTATAGTCTCGTATAGTTATTTATGGATGTGAAGGTACAGTGCTGTCGGGCTTGTATCCCCTACCAAACCTCGTGGTGTCTAGTGTATTTGTATACAATAAGTTACTATGTAAATTTGTGTTTGGTTGTTCTAAGTTTGTGTTGTTTCGACCACTAACCGGGGCGATTGTTCAGTGATCTGCGATTAGGTGCAGTGAACTTCGATCATGGGGTAAAATGGTGCTGCATTTGTATTCCCCTAACTTAATAACCGCCCCTGCTAACGTTGCACTATTGACGTATATAGAGACATATACAGGAATTTTATTTAGTAATACGTTCTTTTATTACTTTGTTAACAATAATTCACTCAGCTGACAAACACACGACAATTTGAATTCAAAGCAATGTAAAAACGTAACAACACAGAACTCTAATAAGTTTCCTTTGTAAACCATATAATTCTAAATGGAAGATGTGGTAGGCCTATTTTAAATGGATGCCAAAATTATTTGAGCTCTTGCCGAACTTAGCGAAGAACATTAAAGATTTTAAACAATTCGATCACGCAGCTGAACCGCTGACGTGTGCCGAGCGAATTTCCAAAATTATGTTTATATGTTTTAAAATTTCAAACAACTATTTGGGTAATTGGTCTACTTACGAAGGCGCTGAATGTATTAGTAGAAATTGTTTGAGCCTCAGCCTTCAGCCCCAGCTCACGTGTTGCTTCGTTCTGGTCACCGGAAATGCTCGATTTGCGAGTTTGCGGCCTTGGATTATCACAGCGGACAAACTTGATTTGTGAGTTTGCATAACAGCCGTCGGTACTTTTAGGTATTCTATGTTCTGATCAATTTTGTGGGAAACCAGACGGGCTATAAGATCGCGTAAAAAAATAAAATGTCCAGAATAATAGCCTGTATTTATTTTTTTAGATAAAATTCCAAACATTTCATTCTAGTACGAAAAATCTTAAAATACTTTTACTTCCTGTCAAACAACGTGTTTCCAGTGGTTGGGTTCTTTTTGCTAACAAACTCGTCCGAAGAAAAGCAAGGTGTGTACCAAATTTAGATCAAATCGAACGTAAAATGCAGCAGCCAGAGTGCGAATAAACATTTTAACGACACCACAAAACATGTTTGACCACTCCCATCCTTAGCGACTCCCGTCTCACCGTAAACGAAACTGCAATAGCTCATCTTTCCTATAAAAATTTGCGAATAAAAAATGTAAATAGTTTTTTCTGCTAATATTTCCGTGATTTGTACACGTTTCATCAATCATAAAAATACTTTAAAGAATAGTTTTCCCCTTTCCCACATTTAGAATGGTAAATAACGTAACAGGAATCCTTCCACAACACAACTTCCAAAGCTGTATTCATTTTTGAAAACAAAATATTTTAAATTTACAAAACTATTCACAAAATGTTACAAACCATTGTTAATTTCTCTCACCAGTTGTGCAGCCAGCTTGTGCTTATGCCTCGCCAGTTCAAGGCTCAAACTTCTCGCGGCCATCGCCAACTTGATACTCTTCTTATCACTCTGGTCGGCAGATTCAGCTTTCACGCTGTCTTCGCCTTCGGTCAACGGAACGCCTACAAACGATTCACTCAATGTTCGTTTCAACAAGCTACCGGCAAATTGAACCACTTCTAAATCGCGTAACCTTTGACGACTCTTCTCACCGTCTTCGGATCCCGGGTTGTCGGCTTCCTCGAGCCAATGTGCTAATTGTTCGTATACACCTTCTAAATCTGAAAAAAGAAAGATTTTATAAACTGTAGGAAAAAAATTCTTTAAGCTTTATTTTTTGTTTTATTTATTTTAACCAAACAGCGCAACGCGAATATGTTTAGGAAAACGCGAATGATGTCATTGAGAACACACCAAGAGCTTAAAACTGGTTATTGACAATGTCACTTCTGATACAAATTTTTGCACTGCATCAAGGGGACAGTAGAAGTTCACAGACTTTAACCCTACAACTGTTCACGCTAACGTTTTTCCGAAGTCAAGCCATTTCAGTACGTGTGCAAGCACATTTTCAAAGATTCGCCAAATGTAGCAATTATAAACCAATCTAAAAGTGTTTCATAGTTTTTTTTTGTAGAGAAAGGTTCAAAGAATTTATATAAGCCAGTAAAAAAATTATTTATGTAAAATTTACAAAGTTATTAGCTCAAGAAACAAAAATGTTCAGTAACGAAAGGAAAAAGTTCAACTTCAGGCCTACGTAGATTAGATTAGATTAGATTATATTGGAATGGATTCCTCCTTTGAGAAGGCCTCCTTACACGTCAACCTTTGGTTTATTGTGCCCCCTAGGCCTACGTAAAAAGTAGTAAACTTTTTTTTGTAATTTTTTTCATAAATGTAAAAAAGTTTCATAATTTAGTTCCAAACAGAACTGTATGAAAATATTTATCAATTTCAAATTTATTATTTTGAAAACACCAGTTTTTATGTTCCTACTACAAGACTCCCAACAAAACCAGGCCTAGTTTGAACAGTAATTTAGGAAAATATCCCTTGCCGAATATGAAATATTATTATAAGAAAGTGTAGAGAATAAATCATAGAATTTATCTGTATACTTGTAAATTCTCATTTTGTAAACTATTTCACATGGTATTACTTGATCCTCAAAGTTAGAATAAACTTTACAAACCTCGCACGAATAAAGGGATTACAAAATGAAGGTTGGGATCAGCGTGGGAACAGACTTGCATTGCGTTCTCAAGCGGTGGTTTGAATTCTACGAATGTCTGTATTTCTTACTGCTGTATGAATAACATCTAACCAGTAAAATCTAGTTTACTTTACACCAAACGAAAGATCGAAGTTTTCCCTACAAAACGATATACATATAATTGTAAGCGATATCTCGAATGCAAAATGTGCTGTTTCATTGGTTGAAAACTATCCAATTGCAAGGGTTTACAGAAACCTTTATATTTACAAAACTATAAGAGCGACGTCTGATTGGAAGGCAGTTTTAGAAAGTTAAAATCTTGAAGAATAAATTGGTATCTTTATATTATTATAGTTATTTATTTATAATATTGGTCAAAATATTTCTGACGAGCGCCATTGAGCTTTAGAGACGTGACAAAGTAGAGTATAACGTCTTTGTGTTTCACGCGCGACAATAGGTTTACAGAGAACTACAATTTTAAAACAATGATTACATATGTAAATATACGTTTTAGAAAAAAAATGTAAATACATAAATTAAAGTTCTAATCATTTCCTTTCCAACGGCTTTTGTTTTATTGTGATTAGATGACTTTAGTGGGTGAATTATTCAATACAAAATAGAGTTGTCAATTGAGTAGTGTGAGACCTAGGCCAAGCGTTGAGACTGCTCAAATTGAGCAGATAAACATCTGTAGGGTTAAGAAATATGGGACCTTATGATAATATTTATCCTTACCAAAACCATATTTTTTTCATTACCTGAACTGTATTCTGTGCTAAAACTATACTTTGAAGAGTTGCCGCGTTTAAGTTTTCCCTTTCCTTTGAACTCGTAATCGATTTCGGCCATAGTTCGTCCTCGTTCATCCAGGGAGCCTTCTTCCAGCATAAATCCTCTTGAACCGCCTCGACGCATTCTGAAACACACAGAAAGTATTACTACCAAAGTAGACACTGATTTGAATAAAAACCACAAAACAAGGAACAAAAACAACAACTAAACAACTAAATTGTAAGTTATGTTTAATATGTTACCCTTATGCACATTTCGATGACATGAAAACTATTAATATTATAAAAAAGTTAATTTATTTGTTTGGCAGATATTCAGAGTAAACTTAGAAACTATGAAATCTATTTGAAACAATATTACACTGGTATGGATACTTTAGATTTTTATTAGAGAATTTAGTTTTAGTAATTAAAAATAAAACATCTCTTAAAGTAGGTTGCTATGGTAAAAAATAAATATTAATACATACAATTTGTGCATGGTCCATCTAACAAAATAATCTATAAATATATAAAAGGCTTGCTCCTTACTGAATGAATGATTGACTTAGAATAAATTTCGAGCAAAAATGACTTCAATCACAAATATGAAATTTAAAGGTAAATTCTTATGGGCTCGTAAACGCACACTAAGAAAGGAATTTGCTAAATTTTTATTTTAAAGCATAAAAATAGTTAAGTAATTTTTTAAACAAATTTCACACATTTTAAACAGATCATATCATTTTCTCATTCACCTGATATCATTATCAGCCGTACTTGAACCCGCTATACTAATACCAACTGCGTAACTTGATTCAGAACTAGTGGTGGATTGGGCTCTACATAGTGCTTCCTTAAGGCGTTGTGCGAATGTACATCTACGTTCAGGCGTGTCCAACTGTCCACTATACTTCCGTGCTTTCAAATCGTCCGAAGTGCAATCCCCTTCACCATCATCCTCGTCTTTTTCTTCAACTAAACCAACGTTCAAAATTAATTAAACAGGCCAACTTAATACATTACAAAACATTTTTTTACTATTAACACTTAGAATAAAATTCCGTCGTTCCATTTTTTTTAACATTTAACAATTACAAAATCTTTTTTTACAATTTTTTTAAATTTTTTAAAGAAAAATTCAAATACGTGGCCTTTCCAAAACTGAAACAAGAATTTCAGATTGTTCTGGAAAGGAGGTCATGTGATATTCTCGAATATTGCAGAATAGTACAAAGGAAGTAACTACTAAGGTGAGGTGAGGCAATCGAAGTTCAGTCGTACGAAAGACTCCGGAGTAAACGGGTGCATAAGTCGTTGTTTATTAATTCTTCGTCAAAATTTACAAAGTGTTTTTTTCTGGAGGTTATGGATTGTTATTAATACATGTAAGTGGAGAGCGATGTCATGTTATTGGAATTACAGTTTCATTATAAGAGGTAAACTTACTATCATCTCCCACACTTGTTCTAGCAGAATGGAACTCTGAACTGGATGAAGATTTGTCTGAATGACAACTCGAGTAACGGCTAGCAGGCGCTCTTGATACAGGAAGACATTCACCTGACGAACCCAACAAGATAAACTTCCTCCTTGCACCACTCAGCACTGTTTCTTGCCTTTCTGGACATTTGGCTTTCTGCAACAAAAATTAAATAACTTTCACGTCTTACAATTTTTGGAACAAAGTTCCTTTACGCGGGTTGCGGTAGGAGCTAACAAATAGAAAATGTAATGCGTAACGAAAAAAAGTGTTATTAATTGGTTACTATGGCAATGACAAATATAAAATACGAGTAACGAAAATAGCATTGCCAAATTGGTTGCTATGGCAATGAATGTAAATACATTAAATAAACATGTGTTTTGGTTCATCAATTTAAATAAAGAGACGATCGGTTCCGTCAGGCGTAGTTCAGATATTATCGTCAAGCGCTTAAATTTTAGGTTAGGCCTAGAAAGTAATTTTAAGTCTAGGCCTAACCTAGAATTATTGTATGTATGTTGCCGTTATAACGGGTAAAATAAATTAAACATATACACAATAATTTTAGGTTAGGCCTAGACGGATGAACCAACATTTTATGTTTATTGAATGTATTTACAATGAATGGATGATATTTAACTGAGTTTACCATCTTAGCTTTGATGTTATAATTAATTCTACACTTTTATTATAACAACATTAAATGTATGGAAACAGTAAATATTTGTGTAAAAAACAATCTAATAATAAACGGCAATTGAAAGATTAAAATTATGTGTGTATGTTGCCGTTAAGGCTGGTAAAAGAATTGAAGAAAAGGTGTGATGAACTTCATTCCTGACGGGGTCCCACGACCGCACACATTTACAATCATGTACCACAAAAGTAAACCAAATCTTAAATTTAGAACAATTAGAAACACTGAAGCCAGAACCACAAGTTCAGTAAATAACAGTACACAAATAAACTGAAAAACACTTATTGATAGAGTTATTCTAGTTCCCTGATGTACATTTCGTTAACCATGTTATCTTCATCGGAGGGTTCTAAATCTGAACTAATGCTAACAAGAATTATTCTATAAAATTAAACAGACATATGAGCCTTTCCTTTCCTCAGGTAGATCAACCAATCATAAGTGACCACGCCAAGGACTTGTTTCAAAACATCCAGGTAGAAGACGCTAATAGTACCTGTCCTTGGAATGGCCCGAAGATGCAAAATGAAACATTTTACAAAGATTTCATAAAACTACTATACTTACGGAATACAGTTTACAATAACATCTTGAAACTAATTAAAATAACGAATAACTCAGAAGGGTATAAAAAGGTAAAGTAGAACGGTCGTGCGTCATTGTTTTGTATGGCAGCGACCATCGAAAATCCCACCAAATGTGAAGTGCGAAACGCCGTTCATTTTCTGAGTGCTCAAAATGTTCGGCCTATAAGTAAAGAATGCGTATGGCAGTAGGGCAATGAACG
The DNA here is from genome assembly GCA_018207615.1 of Philaenus spumarius. Lineage (NCBI taxonomy): Eukaryota > Metazoa > Arthropoda > Insecta > Hemiptera > Aphrophoridae > Philaenus > Philaenus spumarius. Next base: position 79,442 of record JAGFPH010003469.1, read on the forward strand.
AGACTTCAGTGAGAAAATGGAGCATAATGTTTATTTAATCAAGGAAGAGCCGGTGAACACGACGAAGATCGGAGTGCGAGGCCATCACTCGTTACAGATGAGTTGAAGACCGGCGTTTCACTTTAAGCACCTTACATGAATATTTCCTACAAATTTTACAATCGCTCCTACATAAAATTGTAACAGAGTACCTTGGCTAATAAATAATGTGTGCTCAATGGGTGCCTAAGAAATTGATTGATGTCCATAAGACGAAACCGATGGGAGTAGCTCTTGAATTTTGACCCAATATCACAATGATGGTGACAAATTTATTGACTGCATTGTTATGAAAGTTGGGTTAGACTCTGTGCGTCAGTTTGTGGAGGGGCACCACTTAAACTCACCCATAAAAACTCAGAAAAGAAAAACCGAATTTGAACACCAGAAAGGTGATGGCGACCATTTTTTGGGACCGAAAGGGGTTTGCTCCACGTAGAGTTTATGCCAAAAGGAAACAGAATAAACTCGGAGGTCTATTGTGGAAAACAAGAGACGTGGAATGTTGTTGGCAAAGGTGCTTTTGATTCACGTTCGCAACAGATGAAGATCTCAAATAAGAAGTGACATCCCCGTACACATTTTTGGCGGTAGAGGAGTTCAACATCGGAATAGAAAAACTGGTGCCATGTTACAATAAGTGCCTTGACAGCTATGGTGACTACATTGAAAAGTAGAGTAAGGCATCGTGACTATGTAAATAAAGTTTTATATTAATATCTTTTACGTTTATTTACTTTTACCAAAACGTTCTTTACTTTCTTGATGACCTTAGTATATATAGTGCTGTCCTCCAATAGGCCCTTTTTTACCATCAAAGCTTATTTGTTGAAATGTGTTATTTTCCATTTTCAAAAAGTTAAAAATTGTATTTCTTCATCAAAAAGTTTGAAACTTACAAGCTTTGTGTGTTCGTCATTCTCGGGCGGCGTGGAACTGAAGGATTCACCAATAGGAGACAGCCGTTTAGCAGTAGGCGGGGGCGGTGGGACCATACGCTGCCTGAACCCTAACAAAGCCTTGTTCAACTCCCGCAGAAAATTATCCTCTTCGTATTGGCTTAGAGGCAGCTTGGTATAATTTTCAGCGTCCATACAGCAAACCGTGACCTACAGGAAAAAACAGCTATTGAAATACTGAATATTTTACTTATTTGTAAATGCAGCGTTTATAAAAAGTTCAATGTCTTTTACTATATACAGTTTTCTCCTACCATAGTTCAGTGTATTCTGTTTAACTTCAGTTACTGTATACTTACACTAAGTGGTATCTCCAGACTCTCAAACAAAGCTTTCTCTCTGGGATTGGACACCCTGGACACCTGAGCTGCGCCCTCTATCAACAAGATCTCGTTGTCCTCGAGAGCTTCGGCGAACAATAAGGCGGACAACAGCTCCGGACACATAAATAGTTCCATACACTCCTGGAACACAAAAGAGCATTTAAATTAATTTTATATTCTATATGAATCTTTTTTTTTAAATAATTAATCTAAGAGAACAAATTTATAATTTCAACAAAAAACACTAACTTAATATACAAATTTTATGGTGGACACAGTGTTATCAGGCAGTTACCATTCTCACAGATATAATCAAGTATTGTAACTATTATCAATCGTGTTTAACCCTTCTGTTGTAAGAGTTGCTAGTTGTTTTTAACGTTCCAAGAAACATCGCGCCTTTCGCAACCAGGGCACACACTGGCCACATAGTCACGCACAGCTACCTCTGCAGATTACATCTAGCCTAGTCAAAGTAATGCAATACTGTGCAAAGATGGTCAAGAAGATCTTGAGCTGGCAATACCCCATCTTCCAGAGAGATATTCTCAGAACAGAGGTGAAGAGATTCTGCATTGGACTCTCGTCTACCTTGGACAAGGGCCATCGGCTACACTTAGCTGGAAGCTGTTTTGAGAAGTTTTGTTCTACTTGTATGTTATACTCTGGGTGTTTTTTGTCTCTCAGGGCCACGGAGTTAACATGCAAAATATCGCAGAGATTGAGGGGCACAAGAGGCTCACGGCATTCCCAAAAGAAATAATTTTTATATACTGAAACTAAACTTAAAAATGAGAGTATTGGATGACATTAACAATTAATTATTGTGAACAATTTAAATCGAATTTCATATTAAAGTACATAAGATTTTTATACTTAATACAGTTTGAGTTTTCTTGTAACAAAAATATTAGTGTTTTCTTTGTTTTAGTAGTAGTATGATTAAGAAGACAACACAACTTTACCAGTGATCGTAATCATAGTTTTTGTTGAACAATGGTTTTGCATTATACAAATAAATAAAGAAATACAGAGTACAAGCAAGATTGAGCAACCAAGGAAAATTAACACCAATTGTGGAAATGCTGATGTGAAAAAAGAAAGAGATTGTTGATCGTTTAATCAATTAAAAAAATATATAACTCACCCAAGAACTGCCCCCACTGAGTACCTGCCCTCCAATCCTTGCACTGCTAAAACATACTATTAGATGTTCTCCTGATACCCTGTCCAACCTTCCTGCATGGCGTATCACTAAAGGACACAATGGTAAACCACACTCTAACCAATCTTCTATAGTCAGCCATTCTTTGCCCGACATGACCTGTGAAAATAAAACAATTAACTGTTACTACGGGAAAACCTTCACGTTCATTCATATATTCAACTTCTATAAAAGGGAATGTACATACATACGTAAGTAACATATAATATAACAGCTGATTTCACCCATCATCTGTAATACATCAACAAAACTCATCAACTTCTATAAAAGCGAGTATACATTCATACATACATAACTGAGTAACATACAACAGCTGATTTCACCCACCATCTGTAATACTTAAACAAAACCCAACTAGGTCCACTTTGTAGATTATACTTTGGGGTTATGTTTACAACTTAAATCATTATAATTTCTTGTGAAGTTGATTTTTTTAAATATGAGTTATAGATCTAATGTAGGCTATAATATGTAATAAGATTTGTTTTGGGGTTGTAAAATAAATATAAATGCAACCTTGTATCATCAATATATTCATGTATACAAATTTAAAGAAGAGATACCTGTTCGATTAACTTCCAAAACATTCCTACATCTTCATGTAACATATATAAACATATTTGATTATAAATTTATTCACTATAATATTAATAACTTCTAAATCATTCGATCTTCGCTTACCCCATATTCTCTGCATTTACCCTGTGTTCTCTGCGCTTACCCTTGAGTCCTTTGCGCTTACCCCATGTTCCTACGCTTACCCTGTGTTCTCTGTGCTTACCCTGTGTTCTCTGCGCTTACCCCGTGTTCTCTGTGCTTACCCTGTGTTCTCTGCGCTTACCCTGTGTTCTCTGTGCTTACCCCGTGTTCTCTGCGCTTACCCTTGAGTCCTTTGCACTTACCCCATGTTCCTACGCTTACCCTGTGTTCTCTACGCTTACCCTGTGTTCTCTACGCTTACCCTGTGTTCTCTGCACTTACCCTGTGTTCTCTGCGCTTATCCTGTGTTCTCTGCGCTTACCCTGTGTTCTCTGCGCTTACCCTGTGTTCTCTACGCTTACCCTTTGTTCTCTGCGCTTACCCTGTGTTCTCTGCGCTTATCCCTGTATTATTTGCGCTTACCCCTGTGTT